>VMOF01000111.1:56237400-56492996 GCA_011764245.1 Trialeurodes vaporariorum | reverse complement strand
TTAGTATCATGGGCAAAACAGATTGCCAGCGGAATGCATTACTTGCACTCCAATAAAATCATTCATCGGGACTTGAAAAGCCCGAAGTAAGTCTTGTCGTATTCTATTTTTCTTGTTATACTTCTTGAAATAAGAATGTGAGTTTAAAAGTAGAGAGATATAGAGAGTTGAGAAATATTTCGTTTGTGAGAAAAAAAAAAGAAAAAAAAAATTAAATATATTTAGAGCACTTTACCTCCTTGAGTGCTCTAGGTATTTCCTTCCCAAACTTGAGAGTCCCTGGCAGGTCGCCGTTACTCTCCTCTTTCCTATCCTTTGTTTTGAGAATACTTTGATTGTCTTTCCTTCCCCTTCTTTTTTTATGCAGTCCAGTCGTTCGCTGTGAAATATCAGCATAACGAACCACGAGTTTGAGCGGCTGGACTTTACTACTACTACTACTACTTTTTCTTTCATCTTTTCTTGGCTGGACTTTACTACTAATTGCTACTACTACTATTTTCTTTCATCTTTTTTTGGGTAAATATATCCTATTATGAAAAGAAACAACTTTACTAGCCACTAATTTGTCAAGTAAAAAAAAAATTCAGGAATGAAGCTAAAAAAAATGTGAAAATGTAAAATTTTTATCCTCATACATTCATTGATAAAGAGTTTGATTTGTATAGTTACAATAGTGACTAATCTTATTATAGTTAGTAATAACAAAGAACATTTTCAAGAAGCTAAGTCTCAACAAATTCTCTATCCCAAAATGTTACTTGTTGTGTTCTGTTCGTAGTGTTTTGATTGGTCGTGGAGAGGTTGTTAAAATTAGTGATTTCGGAACCTGCCGAGAGTGGGATGACATCAGCACTAAGATGACATTTACGGGCACCGTCGCTTGGATGGCTCCGGAAATCATTCGCAATGAGCCTTGCTCTGAAAAAGTGGATATTTGGTATGTCGTTAATTTTCTTCAATTAATTAAAAGATTTGTTTGTTTCTTTTTAAGCGTAAAAGTTGATGTGTATAAAATATTTGAATATTGATAAGTTTAAAATTTTAAAGATTTATGTAAGTCTAAAATTAACTTGTAAAGAGTATGTTGAGTGGAATTTACTATGTAAATTAAAAAAAAAAAAAAAAAAAAAAAAAAAAAAAAAAAAAAAAAAAAAAAAAAATAAAGCTAAAAAAAACCATGATCATTTTTAGACCTAGAGCTAACCATATTGATGCAATTAGATCGTTTATTGCAGTCTGTCTTGTAATCCTGTCCATGCGGGAAAATTCCATGCAGTGTTTTTCTAATTAAAGGGATGCATAGTTAACCATCAAAAGTTGTTCTCTAGGTTTTGTTTATTTTACTCTCTTTCATCTTTGATTTGATGAAATATTGAACTAGACACTGTTTTTTGTTACATGCCCAATAGGTCCTATGGTGTAGTTCTATGGGAATTATTACTGTGTGAAAAACCGTACAAAGATGTTGATTCCTCAGCAATTATATGGGGTGTTGGCAGCAGTTCTCTTCATTTACCAATTCCCAAGTCCTGTCCAGAAGGTTTTCGCTTGCTTGTAAAGCAATGTTGGAGTGCAAAGCCAAGGAATAGACCCTCCTTCAAGCATATTTTACTCCATTTAAATATTGCCGGAGGAGAGGTTCTGCAGACTTCACCTGAAAAGTATTTCAAAGCTCAGGTTTGTTACACTAAATTTTTATTATTGCTTTTTTTGAACTTTGGACTTCTAAGCATGGTTCGTGGCGCCTTCAAAAGTCCTTGAATTTTGACAAAGTTCTCAAATAAACTTGAAAATCTTTGAGAATAGCCGCCTTCAGCTCCTCAGTTTGCCATTTTGTTCATAATTTTCTTTGTGTGTCTGAGGAATGTCTTGTCATTTTGGTTGGAAAGTTGGGAGGAAGAATGCAGGAGTCAGCAGAAATTCTAAGTTTGTGAGGTTGCAGAGTGCGTATTGAAAGAGGCGATTGCAGCGCCTCGTTTAGGAGCGTGAATTGTGAGCAGGGGAGAAGAGATATTATGAGAGGATTGCAAGGAGTCGAATATTCAGGTTATAACCTGCATTTGCGATGCAAGCTATGTGGGGTGAGGTGGTGGGGGAAGTTTGTTTATTGACGTTGTCATGCACGGAGAGTGTGTGATGTGTGTTGACAATTTTTGTGCATCTTGAAAGGTGCCCTTGGAAAATTAGTGAAAAAGTGACTACATTTTTGCTTGTTGGTAGTCCTTGAAATCAAGTGAAAATTCCTTGAAAATCCTTGATTTTTTTTTAAAAATAATCTGCCATGAACCATGGAGAGGTTGAAGTTATGAGCAAGAGAGTAATGGAATTAGAAAAAGCTAGTTTTAACCTGCTCTCTGCAACGCCCTTTTTGTTATATTTTTGCTCTCTGCTATAGCTATGGCCTATACTCAAAAAATCTAGGGAAAAAATTTAAAGCTTGAAGAAATGTGTCCGGAAGGTCTAAATCAAAAACTTGTTTCATGTATTTAATGCATGATACAACGCTGGTTTTGATTACTTACGTACTTACTTACTTACTCATTTATGTACTTCGATTATTTAGTTAAAAATGAAAAATTTGGGGTCAGTTCCCTGTCTGACTTTTTCGTTTCAAATCATTTGGCTCAGTAGTTTTTGAGAGAAATGCCCCATTCGGTTGGTCTAAAACACCCTGTACAATATTTTCATCTAGGAACTCTAAGCGGCCAATGCCGCAGTTATACCTGTGAGTGTGGGACTGATCTGCAACGGCTGTCTCACCCTACCTGCACTGGCTCCTAGCCGGCAAGGTGTGAGGAGTATGGAGAGTGGCCAAACCAGAACCTTGAAGGCGAAACTTAGCTTGTTAAAATCTCTTGGCAATCTTCAATTCCTTGAAAGTACATGCATCGAATCAAGGTTTGGCAGGGATGTGAAAGTGCTATGTCTCTCCGACTCTGCTTACTTGGGGATTGTTAAGACTTCTCAAATTTAAAATTATCAGCGAAGTCTAAATCAAACAGATGCCAACTCCATTGGTCAAGGTTGTTGCGTATCATTCCAGACCATTATATTAATTCTCTCTTTTTTGGAGTTCCTCTCAAACTTGGTGACGTGACTTAAGTTTGATGATGAAGAACTATTCTTTATCCTAGTAGATATAATAAAATCTTGGTGTGTCAAACTGTCTGGGGGCACAAAAAAAATTGACAAGATTGGGTTCAAATCAAATGATCCGGGAAGATTTGAAAAATTCAACCGCAATTTTTTTTCCTGGAAAATGCATAACTTTCAAGAATTATTTGCATTTACTTTTAGAAATGATAATAGACTAAACAAATTTTGATTTTCTTGTAATTTACATGTTGTTGTCCCCTCATTCCTTACAATTTGATCTTTTCAAAGTTGTTGTTGGGTCTTCACTCAGCATTTATTAGATTTCTTCGGAGACGCAAGTTGTGCCAAGGGTGCAGTTGTTCGTAACCATCGGAAGTTATGTAATTCACGACTTTTTCCTCTCAGAATTCTAAAAAAATTTCCTCACAAAAATTTGAAAAGTGACATCTTTTTTTTCTTTTCTTATTAACATTGTGTTTACGCAATATGACGGATATTTTCAAATTCTTTAGGTCGTCCTTTGGGAAAATCTTCTTGTCACTATAAAAAAAAAAAAATTGGAAAGTTTCCTCAAAGTCCCAAAAAGTTCCTCACTCTCCCAGAAATTTCCTCACTTTCTCGCATTCTGCAGATCGCCAGATTGGGTACATTTAGCAACCCCAAGCTGTGGTAAAGTTATTCTTTCAATTTTTAGAGGAAACTCGCATTCAGAACATTTTAAATTTGATTCTATTTGTGTAACTCTGTTTTGTTTTTTTTTCTTTTTGTATATGTAGACTGTGTGGAAAGAAGAAGTACGATCTCATATGCAGCAGATGCAGACTAACGGCAGTAATGTACCTAAATTTGAAGAGGCACAAAACGCCAAAAAAATCAACGATGAACTGAAACATACTCAAGACATTAGGGAACTTTATGAACATAAGCTGGAAAAAGTGCATGATCTCTATTTAGAAGTTAGGGCAGCTCAACTTCAAATTGAGCAACGTGAAAAAGAAGTTGCCAAGTAAGTTTCAACCTGTGATAATGTTATGATAATGATTATTTATTTTCAGTCTATATACATATTTTGCAAAAAAATTAAATTAAATAAATTAGGTAAAATTTACAACTAGAAAAATTAAATAAATAAATGTAAAATTCACAAAACAATATAAGACTAAAAATTTGGTATCTCCATGAGAAGGCCTGTTTTGGAGGTTATCTTCAGAAAGAAAAATGAAATACAGTGTAACCTCTATTATCTGTGGGTCGATCCTTGAAATTCACGACTTTTGGGTAGACTGGATAAGAATGAAAAACGGTGATTGGTAGAGATGAGTCACGTGGTTGCCAGTCTTCTAATCAAACTACAGAATTTATCTAATTGGTTATCGGGCAGTCTTGGAGCACCTGATAACCTATTAGATTAATTCCGTATTTTGATTAGACTTGGCATCCACTTGACTCGTCTCCACCAATCACCATTTTCCATTCTTATCCAGTCTAACCAAAAGTTGTGACTTTCAAGGATCGGCCTGCAGGACGGGTCAGGATTGGGCACCGTTCGGATACCGAAATATTCGGATAATCAAATTCCAGGGATCGGATGATGTGAAAAATGCCTTGTAATTAGCGAAATGTGCACTATTAGGAATGTATTAACGAGAACATACATTTGTACGCACAATAGAAAGTAAAACTGAAATCTAGATCTAGATAAAGTAATTACGACCGATCGAGAGGTATTTCTGGATCAAGATCGGGTTAGGTTTTCCCCGGTTTTTCTTATTTGAGTTTTGAAAACCGTCTCCGGACCTTTTTTGGATTGTCAATATCCAGATAATCGAGGTTACACTGTAAATACAATAATACAACATTAGAGAGTTGCAGAAAAAGAAGAAAAGAGAGAGAGTGGGCTTAGCAAACGAAATACTTTTTTTTTTCTTTTTATGTTTTCACTTTGTTTTTATCCACGCTCCTGTTTCTACCCTTCATGTTATCCAAAATAATTGCTCTGATTTTTAAATGTGTAACATTATGTCTAACATGCAAAGGTATTTCCAACAAAAATTGTGGCCAGTAAATTTTAAAAGCTCCACTTTACAGTTAAGTTTTTTCTCAACAATGCATTAATTTTGTGAGTATTGACTCTTTAGCTCAAAAATCGGAATTGAAATGATAACTTTGTTTTTTCCCTGCATGCTTTTGTGGACAGATCTAAAAAGCCGAATGCTAATAAAATAAGTAATATAATATCAAAAATGTTCATAAGTTTTTCTTCGTAAATAGAATTATTTGAACAGCTTATTTTCAAGATATTTTATTTCAAAATCCTCTTAAGACTAAAATATTTACTTTTCTCTTTTTACCTTTTTTTTCCCCCAGGCGTGAGAAGCAGTTAATGAAACTGAACAAGAAACGTGCAATAAAATCTGTTTCAAGGCATTCTGAAAGAATGCTGAAGCATCGAAGATCTGAATCTACCTCTCCTTCGTCTTCAGACTGTCCTCGGTCAAGTCCAGATTTATTAAGACAGGTAATGAGCTTGTATTTTTTATCAACAAATAATCACAGAGAACACTTACAACAAGCAATTAAAACCTAGAAATGTCACTGGAAAGTCTTAAATTAAGCTTGAAAGGTCAAAATATGTAGATGACGACTCGACAAAATTAAAAAACAACTTTTGGTTGGTGAGGATTTTGACAACGTCGCATTCCTCAGTAAGACTAGAGGAGATGAGTCTGTCTCAAGGAAGAACCTCTTTTAGAAATCATTGCTACTGGACTGACCCAAGGAATCTGCTTTCAAAAGCCAAACTTTGCTAACGACTGAGGAAAAAATGGAGCTGTTGTAAACTTTTGCTACAGGCTTATTAATAGTTGAGTATGGGGTAAACCCTGTAAAAATATCGATTAGCGCTCTAAAAAATCACGAAATCCACTCCCAAACTCATAAAATGCTTTCAAACGCGAGATCATAATGGCGGTGATTACTGTCTTTTACATTGGGTTTCCCTATCTCAATAAGTTCCATCCTCACGAGGTGTTCTCGCGACACCACACAAGAAGAAGAAGAAGCATACAATTGCCATAAGATTTAGGCGGCAATGGTCGCCATTACGGTCTCGCGTTTTAAAGCGGTTTATGAGTCTGGGAGTGGATTTCATGATTTATTAGTGTGCCTATCGTTATTTTTACAGGGTTTTACCTCATAATCAACTATTATTAAACCTGTAGCAAAAGTTTGCAACAGCTCCATTGCATTCATATAACCTAAAAAAAAGAAATAGTCATCAATTTTTTAAGGTGCCTCCTGATCTCTTCTTCAAGTGATCGATGGACAGGAAAAGGTTAGGAAACACTGCCCTAGATTACCCTAACTAGAATTTAGATAATATCTTATCATTAATTTGATTTTTACATTACAGGTCAAACCAGAGTATAAAGTGCCATCTCCTGTAAAAGTACCTTTATATACTCAATTGAATAGAGGATCCAAACCTGAATCTGTTGTTGGCCCAGTTGGGACTCAACCGCGGAGGAGCAAGTCTCGCTCTAATGTTGTTAGCCCTTCAAAATATATGTTCCTGACTTTATGCCCAGATACTGAGGTTTGTTCCTTTGAATTTATTTATTTATTACATGTATAAAGCTAATGTCCCTCCAAAATTCATTTCCTATTTTCCCGTAAATGGGGCTCTTGCAAACTGTTGCTGTAAGCAAATGATTAGTTAAATCTGAAGGGAAAACTAGTATAAATCGCGGAAATAACACTAAAAAAAATCACGGAAATTACATTAAAAAAGTCTGAAATTCAGTATTGAACTCAAAAAACAGCTGTAACGGTAAGATTGTAAAGGCGGAGCGATGCAGGTATCATGGGAGATTCCTGTCTAATTTGTCACTTTCTCTGCGGAAACAGAGATATGTATCAAATTAGATAAAAATGTCCCATGATACCTGCGTTGCTTTGCCATTTAGCCATTATGAGAGTAAATTTTGTGATTTTTTAGTGCACTCATTGTCATTTTTACAGGTTTTTATGCTAGAATAACTCTTCAATCACCCGAAGGAAAAGTTTGCATGAGTCCCATTGTTTGAAGCGATTTTCCTCAAATTTGGCGTTATGATTCCTTAGAGTATTTCAAGGAGATCCCTGACAATTTTTTTGGAAAAAATTGTCTGGAAGCGCTGTCAAATTAAATGTACAATTAAATGTACAATAGAGGGGGGGAACAAATATTTTTAATTTTTATCTGTCAGATCTTAAATTACTCATGATCATTACTACGTTTCTAACACTTTGCAGTATTATTTTAATTTTATTTGAACGAAATGCATTCCTAGTGCCTAGTGATTCACATTGGTCGTTAAGACTGATTTGACTTTAGACGTTTACAATGTATTTTTCTTCACCTTACATTCAAGATAGGAAATCTTAAGTTTAGTTTCTCGAAATTAAAACTTTCAAGGTCCAATTTTTTTAGAGAAATATTTTTCTTTTCTCGTGTTTTTTCGCTAAAGGGCACCTTTTCTGCAACATGATTGGGTGGAAAATTTATTCCAACACTTTTTTTTTTCAGAAATTCTGTCGCTGCTTTCGTTATGATTGTCTAAATACAACTAACTTTGTATAAACACCAATTCACCTATATACCCCTAAAATGCTAGACGTGAAGGGCACCCGTGGGGTGCCTGAACGGCTAGTGTATGTATTTATATTTTTGTTTCTTTCCTACTCTTGTTAACTTACGTTGTAAAACTGTCATTTAAGTAAATGGAAGGTGTGAATGAGTGAATTTTGCTCTTTTGGAGAAATTGATTTTAAACCTTTTTTTGAATTTTTTGCTCAGTTCTGAAACCACCATTATTCCTACCCTCATGCTTCCAAGTTCTCATGTGCGTATGTACGCCGGAGATAACTAGAGACTTAGCACAAAGTTTGCGACAGGTGTCCACTTTTCCAGCTCAATTTTGGTCGGAACTCATCGAAATACAGCCTACTGTTGACTGACGAGCGTGTGGTTTGGATTCACCAAGCAAAACCTGTTTCTGTTTATGGGGCTGAGGACCAATCACAGCTTTTCATTGAGCTCACCACTCAACAGTAGGCTATGTTCATCGTTGCAGCCGGTGACTCCCAAACAAAAATGAGCGCACTAAACTTGCTTCACTTTTCTAGCACGAGAAGCATTTGGTGTGCTCGGACTCTATTTGTCTCTAGTATACACTTTAGTGATCCAGCATTTTTTTCACCCTTGGCTTGTGTGTGTTCCCAGAAAATATATTCGTTAAGCCTTCGCTTTCAGTCTAATTTTGGTACATGCTCTTTACAAGGGTTTGTGAATCCAATTTTTTATTTCGAATCTGGAACTTAAAGTAAAATTTTTCAAACCTGAACCCATGTGGTAAAAATTCAGGAACAGTTAATCTCATTTCTCACTCTGAAAAAAATTAAAAAAAAACTTATTTAAAATTTGAAATTTTTGAATCTAAAATAATTGTTTGGATTTGAAACACGTGGATTCGCACACCCCTCGCTTTTTATAAAGCTGAGAACAGAGGAAACGGTTGTCACTTTTCAAAAATTGGTGCAGACATTTTCAGATGGCAAGCGAGGATGAGTCAGTGTGTTTGATGGGAAATTCAAAACGGATAAACATTCTTTAGACCTGAACTTTTCTTGACCTTCCCTGAAAAATCTTTTTATCTCAACATTTTCGTTTCGATTTTTCAGTGTGACAACTGGCCTTGTAATAATTCAAGAGTCAGCACTGAAACGCAGACTGAGTTGATGGATATCAGTTCGATACCCACAGCGATGGATATAAGTCTAACACCCTCTCCGTCTCCTATTCAAGTTTTGAGTCCTACCGATAGTCTCAATGGAAATACCATTTTCACCTCTCAGGTAAAGCACCGGATTCAAAAATTGTGGTTTAAGTAGAAAAAAGGAATCTTCACTAGTCCAACAACAAACTGTGTGATTTATTTATCTATTTATTTTTGAGAATACTTTGATTGTCTTTCCTACCCTTTCTTTTTTTATGCAGTCCAGTCGTTCGCTGTGAAATATTAGCATAACGAACCACGTGTGTGGGCGGCTGGACTTTACTACTACTACTACTTATTTATTTACACGCTCTACATACCAACAATTGGTATGTAGAGCCACCTGTAACGGTAGCTATACTGTATATTGCGGAATATAAGCCGCACCCGAATTTTCGGTCCGGAAAAATGGGGGAAAAAAATCCTCAAATATAAGGTGCACCCCCGAAATTTTAAAAAATAGGGCCAGAAACCGGCCAAAATTGATAGGAATGAAGTCAAAAAGCTTCTGAAAACAAAAAATTTATTACATTGAAACAAAGAATATTACCTATGAGATCATATCCATCTGTTTACAATCGCGATCTTTTTTCCGCGTGTGCCGCGCGCCGAGACGGGACTGGAGCGCCGCAGCTGAGCAAAAAATCACGCGAAAATGACCCGTGAAGCATAGGCTGAAGCCACACCATGGTTTTCGGCCCTTCTTTTTTTTGTTTTCAGAAATCCTCTTGTATAAGCCGCACTCGGATTTTGTACTGGAAAAATCGGGTGTAAAAGTGCGGCTTATATTCGGCAATATACGGTAATACAAGTCGCAGGAACTGAATAATATGAAAGTAATACATCCTCGTATGGACAATAAAAATGGACAACAAATTAAGGTCAGTTACTGACTATTCGGAATGAATTCATCTAATTTTTCCAAAGCACTATTGTACAAGAAAATCTCTAAGTTAGAGTGGAAGGAGCTGTAGTCAGAGTGTCAGAAGAGCATTTTTAAATTTAGAGGTGGCGCGTTAAACATTTGTACAAGCGCGTTAAACATTTGTACAAGCACCTTAAACATATGTACAGCTGAATATTTAAGACTATTCTCAGAGACTTTATAGCTAGGCATAGAGTTTGGAATGAAACTCTGCCTACAATTGTAAGTATGCAATGGTATCATGTCAATTGGCCTTATTAATTTGTTAGGAATTGCAAACTTCATACTCTCATAAATGTAAAGAGAGGTGACTGAGAGCAATTTTGCAGATATTAACAGATCTTTACAGTCACTACCATAGGGTTCGTTGTACATAATTCTCAAGATTTTTTCATGCTCTTTGGACACTTGACCGGTCCAAGTACTTCTTCCCCAGAGTACAATATACCATAACGGATGTGGGACATGACATTGGCTTGATTTTGGGTCAAAGAGTTACCAGAAGAGCACTATGCCCCTCGGGAGATTTTTGGACCCCCTTGGCTGTGCACCAAAATGTCAGGGGTGGTAGAGTAGGTCGCCAGAGACATAAATCCCGCCATACATCTTTATTATGGTGCTTGTCCTACGGCACACCTTCTATCTATCTTCTATAGAATTTTGGAAGGCCCATTTTGCTGTGTTGGATTTCTCTAATCAGGTTCTCCTAATGGACTTTTTAATGGGTCTGTTGCAAACTTTTACTACAGTCTTATGGAGGGATGATTTTTATGTAAAACCTCTTGAACAAATCGCTGAGAGCATCAAAAAGTTCCAAAATTTACTAAAAAATTCAATAAATGCTTTTAGCAAAATTACAAGTTGGCAATCGAATGAGGGCGTGACATTAGGACAGTCCCATCGAATTGCAGCTTTCTATGCTGAGAAAAGTGATTCATCTTAGAGGAAGCTGCAAGTAGACGGGACTCCCCCATTGTCACCTGCTCATTTGACCGCCATTTTGTAATTTTATTAAAGGCATTTATTGACTTTGTTAGTGAATTTGGGAACTTTCTGCTGCTATCAATGTTATTTTCAAGTGATTGTACCTGGGAATTGACCTTCCATAATGCTGTTGCAAGAGTTTGTAACCGACCCATTCAATTCACTTTCAATTAATATTCTTAGAAATTTTGTGGAATTTTTCAAGTCAAGATTGATCGTATCATTCAATTCACTTTCAATTAATACCCTTAGAAATTTTGTGGAATTTTTCAAGTCAAGATTGATTGTATCATTCAATTCACTTTCAATTAATATTCTTAGAAATTTTGTGGAATTTTTCAAGTCAAGATTGATTGTATCATTCAATTCACTTTCAATTAATACTCTTAGAAATTTTGTGGAATTTTTCAAGTCAAGATTGATCGTATCATTCCAATAATAATTTAGCAATATAGTAATTAGTCAGACCAGTAAGTTCTTCTAATAAAATCCAAGGTTAATTTCTGTGGAAATCTCTTTCATTCTTTATTTTCTCTGTCTTTTAAACTCAGTTCCCGTCTAATCAATCAATATTTTGTTGTTCTCTTGCAGCCGACAAGAAAAAATCTAAATGAGCGAGAAAGTGATGATGATCATCTCGAGAGTCTGGGAAGGAAGGTGACTGAAATTTTGAACGGCAATTCTCAAATGCCAGAAGACAGCTCAGGGAGAGATGAAGATGACTCTAATTCAAACCATCTAGTCTACATATTGAGGAGGAAAAGGTAAAATGGTGGGAAGAACTAGATACCTTAGAAAAAGTTATAAAGACCCAGCCTAAGAACAGAAGTTGGAACCCAAGAGGAACAGACAAGAAAATATGATAAGTAATCAAGAGAAAAAAAATGAGAACTTTTTAATTGAGAGAGAGAAGAAATGATTTTAGAAAGTGAGAGAAGAATGAAGAAACAAAAGAAGCTAACAAAATAGAGAGATGTTAAAAAAGGAAATAGGTAGCAAAGTGCAAAATATGCGCAACTTTAAATAACTAAATGATACTAACATGGCTAATACAGCGTGAGCAGGTATTCATAGATTGTCCCCTTTTGAAGTGAGAACCAGTTACATGTTCTTTGCAAGTTTTATATGAATTTACCTGTGAATACTTTCTGTTTTTTTTTAAAGCTTGGGACGTAGACCAATAGGACCTGGTTGCCGAATAAGGAGACATCACCGATCTTCTTTTTCCTCTTCAACGCGTTGTGCAATAGAAGATGAAGAGAATTCTGACAAAAGTTGTCGGTCTCGCGATTCTGAAAGGAGGAAGGTATGGCTTTGATCAGTTTTTATCATACTCTGTAGTGTATAAAACATTTACTTGCCAAGTTATTAAAAATGATGAATTTTAAAAAGTCTCAGTGCCACACAATACATAGAGGTGGTCTATATAGAGGTTGTTTCAGAAGTGTAGGTGCACCAGGACGGATAATCTTAAGAATTTCCCAACCGTATTTCTTATATCGCTTGACGGAAATAAACTAAATTGAATTTAAGCTTTGGATTTCCTCCTAGGAAGGCTTTAAAAGCAAAAAGCTTAAGTTGTAGGGAAGTTTTGTTTTGATTTGAAAGAATGATCATTGAAAATTTGCCAAAGATTATTGTTGAGTTGCGCCTGCACTTCTGAAATAAAATCTAGTTAAAATGCAAGGGTAGCATATGCAACTTTCAGTGCTACCATTAAAAAATTTTTGATTTATCAATCTTCTTCTGAGGGACTGTGAGATCTGTCTAGGTATTTGTTCTTCCCATCTTCATGATGTGAATGACACAATGGGTCTGTTGCAAACTTTCGCTACAACGATAAAGAGTGTTTCATCGTATGTACAATTGCCCGAAAAGTCCATTGGTGGCATCAGGAAGTCATGAAATGTGATAATAAACTCACAAGAGACGTTGAATGAAATCCAAGATGGCGGTAAACTATCGAGCAACCTGTATGCATGCACCACGAACATCCAAAGATTGCCAACATTGACAACCTCACAGCTTCAGAGGTTATGTGTTTATTTACGTTGTGATTGGGTGTGATTGATATTATGAGGTTGGCTATCCTAGGATGTTCATGGTGCATGCATACAGGTTGCTCGATATTTTACCGCCATCTTGGATTTCATTAAACGTCTCTTGTAAGTTTGTTATGGCATTTCATGACTTTCTGATGCCGCCAATGGACTTTTCATGCGCTTTTATATGAGATTGTACATTCTATTGCGCTGTAGCAAAAGTTTGTAACAGACCCATTCAACAATGGCATCATTTTTACTAGTACTGTGACTTTCGAAAGAAAGTATCTTGGTAGAAATTTTCATTCTTCCATTCCTCGATCAGTTTTAAATTTTTTGCAGTTCTCAGGTATTTCAGAGTCTACAACATTGCCACTTGAAAGTATGCCTTAAAAAAAATCTAAAACTCTTTGAAAAATAATGGACAGCATCATCAAGGACTGTTTCGAAGAGAGGACTTTCTTTTAAAGGTCATAATACCTGTTGTATTTTCACTAATTCATTTGTATCTTATGATGCTCCTCTTTCATTTTTCAGAGGCCAACCAATGGTGCAAGTTCCGACTCGGACTTAGAATCTCATAATCTAAGATCAGCTGCTAAAGCAGTCGAACAATCTTTCAATAAAGTTCAAAAAAATTGTATTGTTTAATTTGCTCATGACATAATTTTGTGTATTACTAAAGTATTAATTTATTCTGCAGCTACATTCCATCCATTTGGACCGGTTTTAGAAACTTATTTTTTGTGCAAGTATTGGAGTAATTATTTAGATTAGTTTTATTTTGTGAGCCAGCTAGCCTGGATAAATAACCAGTTGTGCTTTAAATGTTTTTAATTTGGCCAATTGTGAATTGTCATTAAGTTCTGATTAAAGCCAAAAAATTCAAATTTCAAAGAACAAGTTTTATCTTTATGCAATGATTTCAGCTAATGGGAGGAAATGAGTTCAGAAAAAAAGTTAAAATTGAATTTTATCTTATTGTATGAAGGAAAAACTTTTTAATTATCTTACAACCCCAATTCGTACAATATCATATTGTGCAACGCTCGTTTTTCATGATTTCGAAATCAAATGCGGGATTTAAGACAGAAAAATTACGTATTGTTGTCAGTCTGGTAACGTTTTCTATTTTCACATATTTGCCACAGATTCAGCTTTATCGTGGTAGCAATGCATGTCTAACAAAGATACTTCCACCCACTTCCCAAAAAAATCTGAAAATCATTTAAACAATGTTTTTGACAGCAAAATTTAAGAGTTACAAAGCCGAAAAGGGTGACCATGAAGGAAAATGCACTGCCTCACCAAACTGACTCAAACCTGAGTTACACACTTTGAGCTTCAAATTAAAATATATATTTAATGCTTGTTTCATTTGATTAAGTTCGTCTTTTCTAAAAGATGATGCATTCCAGATTTGATATTGTGTATGTGATAAAAGGCTGATAAGAAGCCTGGGTTTAGGTACTTTTGAAACGTTATGAAACTTCAACTTCCCTTAAATTAAGCGTCACTAGACTGACATTTTCTCTACTTGACAGGTTTTAAAACATACGCAGAGCCATTCATACATCCTCTTAAATTTTTTCGGGGCAGGTATGAACTTTTTCTATCCAAAAATTCAAATTTGGAATGAAAAGACAATGATTGACAGGCAGACAGCTCAAAAACCTCTTTTCTTCCATTATCTGAAATCCACCCTTATTCCAATCCTATCGATTTTTACCCTCTAGTCACTTTAACCATGTTTGCCCTGAATTATTTAAACTTTTTACACGTTTTTCTCATAAAAAACAATAAGCAAAACAAGATACTTTGGCCACATGGTATAAACAAATGCTTTTGAGTTGTGCATACTCATCTGCTGAGGTAAAAAAGCCAATGAAAAAAGAAAAAAAAAGTCATTTTAAAAAATATGAGCGTAATAGTAAAAAACTAAAGGATTCTTTAGTTTTTTACTGTTACGTTCATTTTTTTTAATATGTATGACTTTTTATTTCTTTTTTCATTGGCTTTTTTACCTCAGTTGCTGAGTTTGTTCAAATCAAAAGCATTTGTTTTTAAAACACAATATGAGAACTGGAAACAGGAAAGAATCAGAAAAATGAACATTTTTTGGTGCAGCTAAATATTTTGAGTTAAAAACTCCCGAAATTGGTTCTTGAGTAATATTGGTCCCAACTGACTGAAATTTGGTCCATAAATAGCGAACAATTCTTACAATGTAGCCCCTTATGATTTTTCAAATTTGATAGGGGGAAAAAATTTCCAGTTAGCGGTGGATTCCTACGAGAATCCACCCAATGAATGGATTGTGACTGGTCCCCCGATTAAAGAACTGTGTTGTGGCTGAGTCAATGAAGATATTTCGGGAGGATGCCGAAATCACTACAGCTCCTTTTAAGTGCTTCGTTTCGAAAATGGCTGCTCCGATCCGGCCGGACACCCTCTCAATCAATTCCCCGGTTTATTCTCTGTCAGAATGCTCACCTCCAGACAGGTCCGTGAAGCTGTCAAGCGATATATTGAATCATTATATCATTAAAAAATTATCATTTATCGTTCTCTTATTTCAGGGTTTCCTAAATTTGGGATTCCTCCTGATTACCGTCTGCTGTTTTCGCTTTGTTTTCGTAATAACCATAACCACAATGTACAAAGAATACTCATTTTCTGGTTGTAACTCTGTGATAGCAACTGTGTGTTGATATGATGATGTAACATCACTAATAACACTTGCTTTATGCTTAATGTCTTTATTCTTTATTACGTCTATATAAGCGTGCTTACGCTCGGGTAAGGTACCCGCGAATAAAACCTACTTAAATAATTTACCCACAAACCAGCATGATTCCCAATATTGTGTCAATGTTGGAGCCCTCTTAAGAATTGAAGCTTTTCCAGCCAATATTGTCCCAATATTGTGCAAAAAATATTGAATAAATATTTTTTCTTCACCCTCTAGCTTTTCATTGAATCTCAAGATTGTTTCAATATTGTGAGACGCTTGGAATGAGAAGCTTTATTTAACAATATTGTCAAAATATGACTTTTATAAGCTGAGGACAACCTTCATCTAATAAGATTGTATGAAACTTAAAAAATGCAGCTTGCAAAACCGCATGATTCACAATACTTTGTCAATATTGGAGCCCTCCTAAAAATTGAAGCTTTTCTAGACAATATTGTGCAGCCAAACTTATAATTAGGCTTAGTTTTTGAAAATTATAGAAATATTAAAAAGAGAACCTTTGGGTTCCCCTGCGTTTGTAATCTTTCATTAATAATGTCGAAACCTTGGCTGTGGAAGCTTCTTAAAAAAATATTGGCTAACTTTTTTTTTTAACCTTCAGCTTTTCATCAAGTCTCAAGATTGTTTCAATATTGTGAGATGCTTGGGTAAAGAAGCTTTTTTCGACAACATTGTTAAAATATTATTTTTTTAAGCTTAGACTTGGCTTGGAATAATAAGATTGTAGGAAGCTGGAAGCGACAATCTTGGATTTTGATGGGAAAAAAAAAAAATATTTCAACAATACTCAAGTACATTTGAGTAAACAATTTTTTTTTTAACAATATTACTATAATATTGAAAAAATATTTGAGTCAAAATTTCCTTTCAATTTTGATAAATAGATTGACACAATATTATTTTTCAAAGATTAATATGGTAATCTTGTGACAATCTTACGACAAGATCCTTAAAAAAATCTTTCTTTAGCAATCCAACCCCAACCTTGGACAAGCTCATCACAATAATATCACAAGGTAAATTTCCGATTCGGATACATTCTCATTATTGTGTTTCTACAAAAAGTAATAAAAAAAAAATAATTTAGGGAAGTTCTGAATAAAAAATGGGCAAAATTATAATTTTTAAAAAAAAAAATTGAATATAAAATAAAATTGTTATCTTTTATTCAAAAAGTGTTGAATAACAAATATTTGCTTTATTCTTATCCTCAGTTAGATTAGTAAATAATTTATTTGTTATTCAGAATTTTTTGAATAAAAAACAATCAACTAGTTATTTACTTACTATTCAAACTTTTTTGAATAACAAATAAATTGGTTATTTTTTATTAAAAAAATGACGAATAACAAATAAATTATTTACTAAACTAACTGCGGATAAAAATAAAACAATTATTTGTCATTCACAATTTTTTCAATTAAAAAATAAGTTAACTATTTTTTATTTAAAAAATTGTCCGTAAAAAATCAATTATTTATTATTCTACCAGCAGATAAAAATAAGACAAATATTTGCATGCACAGAAAATATGAATAAAAATTGCGTAATTATTTGTTATTCAAAAACATCCGCATAAGAAATAAGTCAATCATCTTTTATTGAATAAAAGTCTGAATTAAAATAAAATATTTCTTCAAAAAGTTCTGAACTCCCCCCCCCCCCCCCCCCCCCCCAAGTGGTAAAGAGAGAGAACTGGTGAAAAAGTAAAGGAAGGGAAAGAAGAGAAAAGAGAGAGAAAGAAATAAGAGAGAAGCAGAAGGAGAAGGGGGCAAAGGAGGAGAAAATTAAGTGGGGAAAGGGGAAGGATAAAATACTGACTATAATTGACTAAGTAAATTTATATTAGTGGAGTTCGTTGGTTAAATCTCCGTTTTTTGTTTTATTTTGTTTTTGGTTTTTTATTATTATTTTTTTTTTTTAACAATCTCAGAGTATAGGATTCTAAATTCTGATGAATGTATTTTTTGCATTCCAAGAGGAAACAAGGAGATAATTTGTTAATCTCGGTCAGTAATTTTGAGTAAAATTTCAAGAATAGGATGACATGTTGCTATACAGGGTGTTGAAAAACTGTTCCCGAATATTTCAGGGGCGGATTCTACAGGTCAAAATAAGACTTTTTTCCCCTATAAGCATGTGTCCGAAAATGCCCCCCTTTTGAGCTCCAGCCCCCAAAAGTTTTAAAAAATTTACGGTTTGTTTGGAATAGCGACCACTATTATGAACCAAATGTCCTAAAAATTGGTGTCACATGTTAATTTACATGTAAAATCCATTAATGACCTCGATAAATTCAGAAGTTGAGTCTGACTGTACTTTTCACGTAATCTTGTATGTACCTTTCACGGCACGAATTTTATGTTACCGGATTAAACATTTGAAGAAAAATTACCGAATTCAGTTGTTAAAAATCCTCAGAAAGATTTCCGGTCCTCCTTGTTTCTTTCGATACGACGCGTTTTAAGCGAGATAATCGCTGCACAGTGTGGAAAGGTCAGCGCTTTTACCGTAGCGGTCGTCCCGAAGAGCGGAGAGGCGGGTTGTAGTGCATACTCACTGCCGCTTTTCATGGTAAAAGCGCTGACTTTTCCACAGTGTGCAGCGATTATCTCACTTAAAACTCGTCGTATCGAAAGAAACAAGGAGGACCGAAAATCTTTCTAAGGGTTTTTTGCATCTGATTGCGGTAATTATTCTTCAAATGTTTAATTCGTAACATAAAATTCGTGCCGTGAAAGGTACAAGATTACATGAAAAGTACAGTCAGACTCAATTTCTGAATTTCTCGAGGTCATTGAAGAATTCTATACGTAAAATTACAATGGGCTACCAATTTTTAGGACATTTGGTCCATAATAGTTTGGTAGTTTCCCAAAAAGGCACCCCTAAATTTCAATCGGCCGTAACTTTGGATTGGAAAGTCGGTTTGACTCGCGGTTTGAACCATTATTTTTTTCTTTTTAAGACCCTTTTAGCCATGTATCGTTCAATTTTGGATCATTTTTCTGAAGGTCCCCCCCCCTTGAGCCCCCTAACCTTAAAACGGCCGCCATTTTGGAAGGGGGTTGTTTTTACGACTTTTGGGGGGTATCACTTTTTTCGTCTCTGAAAGACCTTTCAAATGATGTATCACAAGCCATACCTCTACATTTGAAAATTTTTACGTAGGGCCCCCCGAAGCCCCAAAATTTTGGGGTGAGGGGGCCTTGTACCCTTTTTCACAAAAAATAGGCATGTGATACATCAAAAGAAAGCCCTTGGTCTGCCCTTTCAGAAACTTCTTAGTTTTTGAAATCCAATGATTTGGAGGGTCACAGCGGTCAATCAAAGATTACCCCTAAATTTTTTGAAAACCACCCCTAACTCAAAAAAGGGTGGTTTTTAGAAAAAAAAACTTAGGGATAAAAAAGTTTTATTTGTTTATGCCGTATTAGATTCCAATGTCAAAACATACCCTTTCCATTTGATTTTTTCGAGATACGGGTACCCACCCCCCTAAATAAGCCCCGAGGGGTGGTTTTTGGGGGCTGAAAATATTTTCATTGGATTCCTTGGGGTCGATCTACCCTATGAAAGTTTTGCCTCCTAAGCTCAATTTTCGGCCGTTTTTGAGATAAAGATAGTGGACGGGTGGTCTGCCACACCCTGTATATTCTGGATCTAGACAAAAAATGCTACAAAACCATGCTACTTTTATGTGACGTAAGCACCTGTGCTTCGCGCAATAGGCAGCGATATCTGTCAACGTCGGACTACCGTTGGGCGCGCACTGATAACACTCGACTGCCATATATGAGTTCTGTTTTGCGCTGTTTTGCCGATAGCAGCCAAACGACTAAAAATAAGTACACAACACTACATATATTCTGAAACTGTAGACAAAAAATGCTGCAAAATCGTAATTTTTTTTTATTTTTCCCAGAAAATTTGATGCCCAAAACTTCATTTCAACACTACCGTTGGGCGCGTACTGATAACACTCGACTGCCATAAGTTCTGTTATGCGCTATTTTGCCGATAGCAGCCAAACGACTAAAAATAAGTACATAACACTACATATATTCTGAAACTAGACAAAAAATGCTACAAAATCGTAAGTTCCCCCCCCCCCCCCCCCCAGAAAATTTGATGCCCAAAACTTCATTTTCAACCAGGCATAGCTAGTAATTTCTACGCGCCCAACATCAACCCGACCTTGACATATATCAGTGCTTATTGCGGGAAATACAGGGGCTGGCGGCAAATAATAGTAGCATGGTGCTGTAGAATTTTTTGTCTAGTTTCAGAATATATTTAGTGTTGTATACTTATTTTCAGTCGTTTGGCTGCTATCGGCAAAATAGTGATTGTCAGAACTTATGGCTAGACTGTGTAAATACAGTTTCAATGTTTTGGATCGTAAAGTTACTAAGTATGTGGGTATAATTGGTAAAAGTTACAATCCAATTGTAAAATTGAAAAACTTATGCTGAAATTACAATCCAAAACAAAAATTTCGCCATAGGTATGTATAGTAAACTGTACAAAAAATTACTGGTGAAATTAGCATAGCTCCATTTCACTGAAATACAAATCTATCTTTTCCGTGTACAAAAAGCGGATTTTTCTGTTTTTTTCTGTGATCCACTACGGTCAGGCCATTGAAAGGAAATTATCATAAATTACAAGTATAGAGTACAGTCGAGAAGAAACAACAGCGGCCAGTATACGCGTATCTTTATGAAACGGAAGGAAGTACCTAGTCAATATCTAGGAAGTAAGTATATGACAGTAATAGAGTGCAGTGAATTCAAAGGACAAATTAAGCTTGTTGGACATCCCCCCCCCCCGCCCCATCTATCTCCTTCTGCTCATCGGAAATATTTTGTCAGAGATTTTAATGCTTTAATGTTGTATATTATTAATTGGACTTATGGTCTGCATGGTGGCTATTGCCGCTTATGATTAATTCGTGGCACATCGTTTCTCTTATTTTCGTGGCTTGCAGTCTTGCATAAATAATGAGATCAATTGATGATACCAATGGTCTTCTTGAGGTTGATCGGCACTCACTCGAAATTATTTGTTTGGACAGATCATAGGAGCATCCAGAACTTCATCGACTGTCACGAAGCTAGAAAATAGAAATATAAGTTTGTTTTTTTGTTTTTTGTTTTTTTTTCATCTGTTCCGTATGTTAATTCATTATTTTTCGTGTGATATTTACTATCAGTGCAAGTTTTGTTTCGATATCTTGTCGCTCACATTAAACGCTCACAAAAATCGACGGAAATCAAACGTGTTCTTTACGTGCGCTGCTTTGAAACCAAGATTTTGTGATCAATATATATAAAGGTTCGTGCACTTTTTGTTTTTGGTAATAATTATACTCCCATTCAAATGTTAGTAGGTACCTATGTCGATCATTGGCGGCTAGTGCAAGCAGGAAACAAAGGGTTTCCTTCATTCCCATCCATTTGTTATAGAATGTTATCGAATCGATTGTTTTACTTAGAATCAAATAAAGGAAAAACATCGTTGCCAGATTGCCCAAGCATCCACTGGTATCAATAGCTTCAGTATGAAACCATGTGTAGGTATACATATAGCTACGCGCTACGTTACACCGACTTTCCAGAAGAGAGATTAAACATAAGTAATGGATTTAACAGGCTAGTTAAGATGGTAATGAGAAATTGAGAGATATATGTTTGTTTATTTTTACTAAATCAAACGTCAATAGACATGGGCTTATTGGACTTTCAACGCAAATTAAGCTCGTGGACTTTGAGGTTTAAGACTATCACACGTCTAACGTACACAAGATCGGAAAATACGATGGCATTTATACATCTTACATTCAAGCTCACGCCATCGATTATGTTATTCATAACTAATGACTGCAAGTTACTTTCGACCAAGCTTAGCAAATCTACTGAACATCATTGTGAAATCCTCCTCCCCATGTAGGTAGCATTTTTCAATCTAAATGTTGCAACTTATGGCAACAAATTTGCAACTTATGGCAATTATTAACAACATATATGTTATCCACCCTCAAGTTGCAACTTTTAACGCGTAGACACATAGGCATACCTATGTGAAAGTGACATACATATAGGCAAAAAGTAGATCAAGAGACACCTAACAGTCGAACAGAAAAATGAGCCAGCTTCGAGAATTTCCATTTTTTGCCATTTTGTTTCAACTTTTATACCATATATTTGCAACTTTATGGTCATCAGATGATAAAATTTCCCAAAATTTGACGACTATTTTGCGATAAATTGCAATCCATGCTATACATGGGTCATCTGCAATTTTCTGGAAATCTATAGTTTTATTATTTTAAAATCTGAACTGGCAAAATTCCGGTATCCGGTAAATATTTGAAAATTTGTCGAGATTACAGATAATTTTTGCGTCAAAGCGAGTTTCATTTTTTTTTTTTTTTTCAATCTTTTGCTGATCTTTTCAGTTTTCCTGTAACGACTCAATGAACTTCGCGATACTTCTTTCGTTTGACAAATAACAGCGAGAGCTGAGACATCGATTCTTATGAGATAGTCCCTAAACGTAGCACGTATTCTCAGAACGTTTGAATAAAGTCTTATCGACAAAGTTAAGATAGGTAGCTGACAGCAAAAGCGATGAAATCACAAGCAAAATGAAATGAACTTAATTGATGAAGTTTATAAATTGGAAATGAAAGTTTCAATTTACGTATATGCGTATCTACGAGAGTGGATACACCGATCCTCACCTCATATAGACCGACCGAAACTTCAAGCGAAACTTTGTCTCGAAATCATTAGGATTTTAGACTTTTAGACATTTAGATCACACCCGCATCAGCTCCACTATAGCTAAACCCATGGCCCAAGCAAGCATGTTGTTTGGCGGCAAAATTCGATTGCAGCCGGAAAGAGTATGTGTAGAATGTTCGATGATGCATCTGCCAGCCGATTTACCTACAAGTACCTACAATAAAATTATTCACGCATAACGTTACTCTAATTGAGATTACTTGAGCTTTCATTTTATTCGAATTAAGATTGCTAGAAGAGAGATGGAAGGGGGGATTTTAAGAATCACGAAAATGATCCCTTATCCCATACAATGAAGCTGTTGCAAACTTTTGCTACAGGCTTATTAATAGTTGATTTAGGGGTAAATCCCTGTACAAATGACGACATAAGCGCACTAAAAAATCACGAAATCCACTCCCAAACTAATAAGATGCTTTCAAACGTGAGACCGTAATGGCGGTGATTACCCCCTAAATCTTATAGCAATTGTATGTTTCTTCTTCTTCTTCTTCTTCTTGTGTATGGTGTCGCGAGAACACTTCATAAGGATGGAACTTATTGAGACCCAATGTAAAAAGCTCAAGGTCAGGAGGTCTACAGCTAAAGTGTCGACTGACAAAATGTCTACTTTTTTAAGGCCACAGTAAAAATGTCTACGTAATGTCTACGTAAAAACATCTACGTATAAAATGTCAACCGTAAGAAAAGGCTAGGTTCTTTAAAAATGTCTATTTAAATTAAAGCGTAATTTTTTTGTCTCAGAATATTTTTGTCTACCTTTTGGAACTGTCTCCAAAATTAGAGAAAAATGTTCATCAAAAAATGTCTGCTTTGAAGCAGAATTTCAACGTATAAACAAATCGTCATGTTTTACCTCAGCCTGTAAGATGCTGGTCTGTTTATTAATTATCATCTGCGAGCTGATCGGGGACTTCATAGTTAAAGTGATCGATAAAACTGAATACAAGTGACAGGATTGGGTGGGAGACCGATGAGGGGCGGAAGTCTTTTGAAAACCATTGTCCAGTCGCTCGTTATGTAAAGGTGTCTCCGAGCAACCTTTACCTACCGAGCGACTGGACAATAGTTTGCGAAAAAGATCCACCCTGAATTGATCTCGCACCCAATTGTGTCATTTGTTTTCAGTTTTATCGATATGGTTAACTATGAAGTCCCCGATCAGCTCCCTGGCTCTTTTACCTCATTTCATCAGATACTGGATAAACTTTCAATCGGTGAGTCATGGGACGCAAGTATGCCTGTCTTAACATCGGCATTTTGTTTATAATCAGCATATCTTCTTATATGACCCTTTCAACTCGAGCCTTATTCATTGCGTAAGATTTCTTCATGGGATGTCGAATCCTGCGTTGTGGCCGACGCTGTTTCTAACCTTCTCTTCCCCGCCTTTCTGTCCTGTAAAAAGAATTATACATTTTTCCGCGGTAGACATTTTGCCTTTCTCTTGGAGACAGTTAAAAAGGTAGACAAAAATATTCAGAGACAAAATAAATGTGTAGACTTTAAAATTAAATAGACATTTTTGTTGTAGCCCTTTTTTACAGGAAACATTATAAACGTAGTCTATTTAACGTAGATATTATTGCAGTAGCCTTAAAAATTAGACATTCTGTCTGTAGACATATTTTCACGGTAGCCCTACTGACTGTGAAGTGTTTGGGAGTGGATTTCGTGGTTGTTTAGTGAGCTTGCGTCGTCATTTTTATAGGGGTTTACCCTACAATCTAAGCATTAATAAGCCTGTAGCAAAAGTTTGCAACCGCGCTCCATTGTTGGTACGGTGTGGTGATTTGATCCATTTCTATTTCTTCACTCTTTTTTTAGTTTTCGTTGATATCAACAAGTGTTGAGTTCTAAGTTTCTCTTTAATCCCCTAAATACAATTTTTCTGTATATTTTACACATACCTACAGATGGGATCTTGGGGCGAGATTCCTCGACCAAATACAACTACTTCAATTCTTTGCTTCATATTGATGTCGATACTACTGATCAGTGTCATAATCTCACGATGGAGGAATTGGAAAGTCATCAAGTTTATGGCCTCAATACCAGGACCAATTTCCGTCCCTTTTCTTGGCGCGGTGTATTGCCTGCTGGATGTCAGAAGTGAAAGTAAAAAAAATCTGCTACATTCTTTTAGTTATTACTTTTTTATTTAAATCTGGAACTAGTGAATGCTTTTCATGTGGATCCAGCCAAAGCTTTCACAAATTTTCATCTGATAGATACTATTGACTGTTCTAGAAACATTTTTATCGTATTATTTGAATGAAATAAAGAGTATTCATAGGTACTTAAATAGCGGAATTTTAGAATGCAATTCTTCATGCATTTTCTTAGTCAACAGTTAACCATCAAAAGTGGTTGTTAATCCGTAATGTACGTTTGTAAATGTGGCCAGAGTTCAATGATGCACAAGAACAGATTTGTCTACTAGCTCAAAAACTGGGTATTTCCCTATAAAAACACCAAAAACCCAAAGTAAATTAAATCTAAGGTTAAACCTGACATCACAAATGAAATCTGCGACCTAAAAAACCCCCTGATTACCAAGTTTCAATGAAAGAGCATGCTAGAGGTTTCCGCCAGGGATCCGGGTAGCTCGGAACACTGTTGTGCGCCTTAAATTTATCGTATAGGCAATTCCAACTCCCCCAAGTACGAACAGTTAACTACCTTCCCTATTGAGCGGAAGAGTGGCGTTCTTTTAAACTAACCTGGCTTTTGGATGGTTGAAGAGAAAATGTAAAAATGATAAAACAGCCGACGTTTGTCCCGATAAATAATATAGATAGAACTTGTTATTAGCTTTTCAAAATACCAGAGAAAGACACAATTTTTAGAACGACTACTTAATATATGCGATGTATCTCGGATTGGATTCTGTGGAGTTTTTACTGGAATCAACTTATTTCACGCATTGCGTACAATAAATTGAGGCGATGGAGGGTGCGATAAAGACACTCCTCCCGTCCTGTGTTATCCAGTACCTCATGCGCTAATTTTTTTTTTTAGGAAGAAAACCAACATGTATGTCGGAATTTATCTTGAAAACATCGATATACAAATATTTTTGAGTCACGAAGAATATTCGGTAAAAACATGAAAAAAAAAAAAAAAAAAAAAAAAAAAATTACAAATTTTTGCTTTTTCTTCGGTAAATTTTAAATGTATGAGGAGAAATTGAAACCCTGGAATGGTGAAATGCCCGTCTTGCTTCCAACTCGTCAATTGGTCTCAATGGTGAAAATAGGTATGCATTCGGGTATAGAATGCGGGTACCAGTGGCATAGCGTGCAACTTGGAAACGTTGCGTTTGTGTCCAGTCCATGAACGCATGTTTAAGGCCGAAAGGTATTCACCCGAACACCCAATGCTCCGATCTTTTTCATGGGTTTAAATGGACAGACTGCGCAACGTTGCCAAATGGCACGCTACGCCACTGATGGGCACAAGTTACAGGTGGATAT
Organism: Trialeurodes vaporariorum; assembly: GCA_011764245.1. Lineage (NCBI taxonomy): Eukaryota > Metazoa > Arthropoda > Insecta > Hemiptera > Aleyrodidae > Trialeurodes > Trialeurodes vaporariorum. The sequence goes on along the minus strand of VMOF01000111.1, from coordinate 56,467,090 downwards.
ATGAATTTTCCTCTCTCTCTCTCTCTCACTCTCACCCAAATGAATGCGTGCGCTGGAAAATAGCGATGATAAAGGCTAAAACTTCATGACAGCCTCCTCCCTCCCTTTCTAACGCTTACTCTTCAATGGAAATACAAGATAGAAAGGCAAATTACTGGACCATATTCCTTGGATATAATGTGAGATGCATTTTACAGATTTTTTCAAGCTTGCAAGAATAAGTTCCAAAACTTCCATTTTAACCCCGCGATACTCAAACATCTGTCGTGACAAAAAGCATAAAAGTCAAACGAAATATGAATAAAAACTATGGTCTGAATTTATGTTGACCGCCATTTTGATTTGGAATCATGACAAGTGAGACGATTTATCTAAAAGAGTAAATAAATATTTTGCTAATAATGAGATATTCTTTCAGTACACGAGGATTTGTCTTGATCCTACTTAACTGCCGTAATACCTTCATTTTCTTTTTGACTCGATTTGTTCAAAAATTACGAACAAAATCCAATCAAGTATTGAGCCCAGTTTTCTCCTCGATTTCAGATTTATTTCACTTCGTCAAAGCACAACTTGACAGATATCCGAAAATCGGAGGCTACTGGGTTGCAGGAGCTCCTTATGTCTACACTACGGACAAGAATATTTTCAATGTGAGTATCTGCTATTGTGATGCATGGATACTGTGATACAGTGCTGTCAGATTTGGCAAAAAGAAAATATTACACATTTCATATTCAATTCAATCGTAAGGGAAATGTTTATTTCTCACAGAAACTGCCAGCCTTGGTATACAGGAGGGGCTTTGGAATACTGTTAGAACACTTCTTCTTCATCTTCTTCATCTTCTTCATCTTCCTCTTCCTCTTCTTCTTCTTCTTCTTCTTCTTCTTCTTCTTCTTCTTCTTCTTCTTCTTCTTCTTCTTATCCTTCTCCTTCTCCTTCTCCTTCTCCTTCTCCTTCTCCTTCTCCTTCTCCTTCTCCTTCTCCTTCTCCTTCTCCTTCTCCTTCTCCTTCTCCTTCTCCTTCTCCTTCTCCTTCTCCTTCTCCTTCTCCTTCTCCTTCTCCTTCTCCTTCTCCTTCCCCTTCCCCTTCCCCTTCTCCCTCTCCTTTTCCTTCTCCTTCTCCTTCTCCTTCTCCTTCTCCTTCTCCTTCTCCTTCTCCTTCTCCTTCTCCTTCTCCTTCTCCTTCTCCTTCTCCTTCTCCTTCTCCTTCTCCTTCTCCTTCTCCTTCTCCTTCTCCTTCTCCTTCTCCTTCTCCTCCTTCTTCTTCTTCTTCTTCTTCTTCTTCTTCTTCTTCTTCTTCTTTTTCTCCTTCTTCTTGTGTGGTGTCGCGAGAACACCTCGTGAAGATGGAGCTTATTGAGATAGGGAAACCCAACGTAAAAGGCGGTAAGACTCGCCATTACGGTCTCACGTTTGAAAGCATTTTATGAGTTTGGGAGTGGATTTTATCATTATTTAGTGCGCTTATCGTCATTTTTATAGGGTAGTAAAGAATCGTGACAAAGTGTGTAACTATCACGCAGATGTCGACGGATTAAGTACTATCTACTTACCATTTTTTATGTTTAAATTATACCGCCACATCGATGTCATCGTTGGTTTTGCTTACTGCGCATGCGTGATATCTTTGCAAGGCTTTTTGCTGTCGTGCGTGGTTGTAGGCGCATCTTTGTTTTATTAATGTCTCACCATTTTTTCATCGTTGATTGTTGGAGTTTCGATCCGTCGCGCTTGCGCAAAGCGCAGACGTTTTCATTCCTGTATTTACGGTTTGCGAGTGGTGGCTCTCTCCGCCTTTTGACATTTGCTTTTTAATTTAATTTTAATTTTTTTTTTTTTTTTTTTTTTTTTTTTTTTTTGAAAATGGCTGCGATTAGAGTCGAAACGTCCTCGCCAATTTAGGTTGTATTCCAGTATTTTACCCGTTCCTGTTTTATTTATTTATTGTTCAAGTCGTCGCTGGTTCGTTTTTCTGTCATTTGTCTTTACCCCATAATCAACCATTTATGAGCATGTATCTAGCAAAAGTTTGCAACAGCTCCATTTTGGTCGATACAGTTTGCACGACAATTTTAAATGTACTACACATAAAATGAAAGTTCAGATGCACCTTTAAATATGCTCTTTTAAATGCAGTAAAATATGTACCTTTATGTGCTACCAATTTCAGGCTATTCTCAACAGCTCAGAAAATGTCCAGAAAATTAGGGATTATGATCATTTCAAAGCAAACAGCAGAGGACTTTTTGTGACCAACGGTAAGGTGTTTGAAATTTTAATTTTAGAACAATAAATATGAGTATAGAGCGAGCCGCCACAGAATTAATTAACAGTGTATTTCATCCAAGTGTTTGAGAGAGGAAGTATAAAGATGCGGCAGAATGCGTTAAACCTAAAGGCAGCAGATTTTCTTTCTGACTGTAAAAAATTCTAATTAAATTTAATGTATACGTGGCACGAATGTTCAGCAGCACAACCTTAAAAACAAGAAGTCAAACAGCAAAATCATTTGCTGGATCTATGGCAATGACCAATGTGTATTATGTCGGATCGGTTTTTAAATTTAAATTGAGAAGTAAAAGTGTGCAAACAAGCTAGTATCAGTAAGACAAACCTACTTGTAAACGTTTCAATGTGCACGGAAAAAAACTACGGTGAAAATAACCATACGGATACCTGATTTTGGCAACTGCTAGATGTTATGGTAATGTTAACCAGAAGTATACTATGTTTTGATTAGGTACTAGGTGATGTTACCTGATTGCATGTCGAATTTACTCGCAGTATCGGTAAATGTCCCATACTTCTGTTCAATTTTACCATAAAATCTAGCAGGTGCCAAAATCAGGTATCCGTATGGTTATTTTCACTAATCTTTTTTTTCCGTGTGGCAGAGATTTTGAACAACCATTTAGCCCGATCGGCGCGGCGAACCTTTGAATCTACCCCTCCCCCCATACCGCTGTCTTTAAATTGGTCACTGAAGCATGGGCTCTGATACCTTGCCCAGTGCAGCCGCAGACAGTGAAAGGAAATTATAAATTTTACGATACCCATAGTAAAATTTATTTCCCTTTCTACTCCTTTTTATTTAGACTAGGACATTATTATCCGAACTAACAATCGTGTTTTTTTATGTTTACGGCACCGTGCCGTAATGTATGTATAGGCGCGGAGCAAGTGAACAAATTTAGTGAACAAATTTAGTGAACAAAATTAATTTTACTAAAAGTTGATTTGGATAAGGTTGACTACCGACACCGAAAAAAAAATCGATGAAAATTCAATCCATAAAATTTCTCGTTAAAATAATTTTAAGTCTCCCCCTTTGTTTTTAAATTCATTTACAGTTTTGAAACAGGTCCGGTGTGGCGTAAAATGAGGAAACTCATAAATCCGAGCTTCAAATCAAATGTTTTGGCCTCGTTTGGTGAAAACTTTAGGTCCCATTCTAAGATATTTATGGAGACCCTCCAGAGGCACGCAGCCGATGAGAAAGAGTTCGACGTGTTTGTTCCAGCGCATTTGTGCGCCATCGATTTCCTTTGCGGTAAGTTCGAAACTGATATCTAATAATTTAAATGCCGAACAATGTTAGGCGTAATATTGGATAAGTAACCGATGTGACGAATCGTAAATCAATATCGATGTGTTTGTTTATCGATATCCCTTCCACAAAAACAAACTCCCAAGAATCGATTCTTAGGGGTTTTAAGTGAAATCAATACTTTTGTATAGGTATAGGTTGTAATGGGAGACAAACGATAGTTATAAAATGTTTAACCTAAACATACATATATCACTGATTGTTAACCCTCTAAGGGCCAGGTTAGTTTAAAAGAAAGCCTCTCTTCCTTTTATAAAAGGAAGGTAGTTAACTGTTCGTACTTAGGGGAGTTGGAATTGCCTATACGATGAAACGAAGGCGCCCGAAGCAACCTCGTCTTATAAGTGTTTTCGTGGATAGTCGCGTTTATCTGGAGTAAAGACTGAAACAATGTGAAATAGACTAGAGGAAAAAAACGAGTATACTCGGGCTTGGTCCATAAAGGGTTAATGACAGAAGTCAGAGGCCCATGTGCAAGAACATATCAAGAAAAGTAAAGCGAGGGAGGGAAATACTGACCCATTATATTCAGTGGCGTCGCGTGCAATCTGGCAACACTGTATTCTACCCATTTAAACTCTTGTAAAAGGTCGTATTCAGGGGGTGCACAGTGCACACGGTAAATTCGATATAATTAATGCTTTTAAATGGAGGAGGCACATTGTTGCCAGATGGCACGCGACGGTAGCCATGATGGAAATCTCTTGTGGATATTTTCACGGAGGCTTGGTTTTTTTGACTCACCTTTTTTTAACCTTTAAATTTTCAAGACAAAATTGTGACAAATACATTTGAAAATGGTTATAAACGAAAATGCAAGTGTTTTAGAGTGGCTATCTGGACACAAGAATCGATGTAACTGTTTTCTCTGGAAGGATTTGCACGATAAAGGAACGGACACATAACAGAAACAAGCAACATTTTTTTCACCTGGATAGTTGTATATTAAAATTCTTTGTCCAGATAGCCACTCTAAAATACTTACACTCTCGTTTAAAACCAATTTCCTCTGGATTAATTACTTACAACTTTTGATTTAAGGTTAAAAAAGTGAGGCAAACAACTGATTCAGACGCCCATGCTGTCATACTTTGAGATAGGACTTATAGATCTTGGGACTTATAACCAGAGCTGCCGTTTTGCGTATAATCAATGCTATTTTTCTATTCACCGATGATTCCACCGGTTGAGAAAAGATTACACAGTTCAACTCAGTGAATGACTGTAATGCACGAAAATACTCTGATCTGTAATCTTTCCTTAATCGGTGGAAACTCCGTTGATTAATTAAAATATCCGCAAGTTTTTTAAAGTCATCGACGACTTCACCGGTTGAGAAAAGATTACAGATGCGAGTATTTTAGTTCATTACAGTAATACACTGAACTGAGCCGTGTAATCTTTTCTCAACCGGTGGAATCATCGGTGAGTAGAAAAATAGCATTGATTATACGCAAAACGGCAGCCCTGCTTGTAACATATGTGTATATGGCCCCCTCTATCGCTAGAGCTCGTTGAATGCAATACACGGAAATACTCCGACCTGTAATCTTTTCTCAACCGCGGTGAAACCATCACTGACTTTAAAGAAATTGCGGTTGTTTTGATTATCCAACGGTGATTCCCCCGATTGAAAAAATATTACTGATGCGAGTATTTTTGTGCATTACAGTTATTAATTGAAAAGAGTTGCGTACTAAGTTGGTCAATCAATCGGTGGAATCATCGGTGAATTAAAAAATGCCTTTAAATATACACAAAGCGGCATTCTGGCATAGGTTTACATTGGACAAATTATACGAATTGTTGTCGAATTGAAGTTAACTTTAACTTCTGAGGTAACTTTGTGACCGCATCGCAGATTAAATTGACGTTTAGCAAGACCAGGTGTCAAATTTTGTGGCACTGTTAAAAAATCTAAAAAATCAATGAGGTTAAACTGCCAGCGAATTTCAGCACTTGATGGAGTGATTTCTCTTGGCATTGAAGATAACAAGATTAATTGTTTTTGTATTGTTATTTGTTTATGCATCCATGTTCATTCATCTGATCTGATCTGTTCATTTATTTCTTTTTTATAATTTTTTCTCATTTGATTTGATTAATGTCTATAATGACGGATACTAAAATAGACGTACTTTTATTTTTCAAAATTTTAGAGAATATGATGGGTTGTCAGATGGACGTTCAGTGGAAAAATCTTACACACCTGTCACATAATCTAATGAAGTGAGTATACAAAAGGACACAAAAATAATATTGATGATGGAAAGAGGGCCCTTCTTTTTGCAGTGTGAATTCTGTAGAGGCGTCGCCGCGTCGCACTATGGTCTACGAGAGGTATCTAGCTAGACAAAAGTCGATTTTTGGAGGTCGGAAAAACGGAAATCGGACAACGTAGTGTGATTCCCCATATCTTAGTGCATCTGTATCTCAAATTTTTCCGACCGATCATGTTTGGTAAGGTTGCAACATGCGTTTAAAGCAACGCGCGCAAGATGTGTTTGTATACTTTTAGGTGCTATTGGTTTCTAGCCATTGCGATCCCCAGACAAAAAATACGATTTTTACTAAGTTACTTTATTTTTTGTTCAAAATTAGAACTTGTTGGTTCTTCCTAATGATAAGCTGAATACATTCATCTATATATATTTCATTTAAGTCAATATTTTGTAGTTTTTAGAGACTGCATAAGGTCGGAACCAATTTTACTCAAAATTGACGAGAATTTTAGGCTTTAAGGCCACCTACGTTTTTTCGCCCACGGATGCCCACGTTTAGAGTGGCAAGGAAATGTTCCTAAGACCTCTGGGAACACGTTTTTTAATATGCGAATGTCGCCTTCTGTCGCCCAAAAAAGTTACGAAATTTTTCCCTTGGAAAACTGAGCGGATAATGGGGGATTTTGCCGTTGACGTGGACGAGCAATCTTCTATCATCAAGACTGTAAAAAAGTAATAACTGTGAGAAAACCTTTTGGGAATCGTCAAATTTTACACTGCATAGCTTCTCAGTGATCTTGAAACTTCCGAATCAAGAAAAATATTGAGTGGGGAACACCCCCCCCCCTCCTACTGCCATCAACTAGCTGAACCTCCACATTAAAATATTGGCATCTTATACAGAGGGCAGATTGGGCAAAAGTAACGCACAACCTCCCTCAGCATTTTTTCCTGAGTCATACTTGAGAATCGGTTTCCGCCAATCTTTTTCATTCAGGGGGGCTAATCTGTTGGGCTCTGTTGGGCGCCCCTCTCATTTTAGGGGGTGTGAGAGGGGGTCAGGGGGGCTAAATCGAATAATTCAAAGTGGGACCCCATGTTTTTTTGCATATTTAGAAAGAGCATAAAATTCTAAGCATTTTGGCACAAACGAAAGTTCGATATCTTTTGTCGTATTCGATATATCGAAGTTCAAAGTTCGATATCCACCCATTTTCCAAAATTCGTTCCTCCCCTTTAAATGGACCAAATTTAATAAACTTTGGGTGCAATATGCTCTACTAAACAAGCGCTGTAAGGAAAAAAATACGACAGTTCCCAAAAATTTGCCCAAAATTAATTAGTGGACCCTTAAAAATTGCTCGATTTTTTAAAAAAAATGGAATACCCAATTTTATCGAAAAAACGGTCAAAATGGAGGAAAACGGAATGAAAATCTCATATTCTGTAGCACTGATGGCTTAGAAACCAAAAAAATAACCAATTGCCAATTTTCACCACCGTAACTGCATTAGGGGACTTTTGTCTAGCTAGCTGGCTCGCGTAGACCATAGTGCGTCGGCCTGAGAGCAGCACAAATATAGCGAATAGTAAAAAATTGTCACTGGTCAGGCCTAATTTCGTCAAAGTTCGATCAAAAACAAGTTCATCAAGTTAGAATGCTGGATTTGAAAAATGAACTTTCGAGTAACTTTTAGTTTGATTAGAACTGCTCAGTTTTAATGTTTGACCAAGTTTGACGGATCAAAGTTTAAACGAGACAAATTCTATTGAGATTTTAGACTTTTGAATCGCTTCAATCAGTTATGCTTTTTCGGGTTGGCACTGGCGCGGCGTGGCGCTTTCGCCTTGACTAGCCCTAGGTATGAGTCTATACTCATACGTATTCATTAATTTTTATTGCCATCTTTTCTTTAGATCAACAGAAATGATTTTCGAGCGGTCCTTCAGTGTTTTACAATGGTCTGATTTGATTTACTCCCTGATCGGAAAGCAAAGAACTTTGGATGAAACAACCTCCGGACTTCGAGCTTTTGCGAGAGAGGTATTTACTTCGAATAATAAGCACGTTCTCTTGCTTCCAAACAAAATAGTATGAAGTCAATTTTCGGAAAGTCCAAACGCAATTCAATTTTTTGGACATCGATTATGCTCATAAGCAACTGAGCATATGTTTCTGTTCTGAAAGAGATCTCTGACCCATTTCATAGAAGAACTCTGAAGAAACGGTCCTAGTTTTGCGAGCTTCATTCATACGAGGGTCACTAGGGATATAAAATTGACGTCACTGTGAAGAAGTTTGATTATGCTTCTTTTTCTCAACATTTTTTAATTGCAAGCTATCCAAGTTGACATTAGTTTTATAAAAATCGATTCAGAAAGTGTGCGGGCAAATCACTAAATAGTGATGGCGGGATGGATTCAACTTTGAATTTAAGAATTTCCCCCGGAATATATTCCACTGTGAAGAAGACTAAAACATAGTCTAAACTGCTACTAAATACTGATTACCTACGTCTTTACATATAGTTTATTGAAATCACAAACTTTTGGTTAAAAACAAAAACCAAGCCCCATTAAGAATAGAGAATAACGACATTGTCTAATATTGCTCCCTTTGTCCAGGTATCGTCACAGAAATGTTAGTCATTTTAATTGAAACCAATATCCCGAAACATTTTATTTCCCTTTAAAACTTGTGGTTGAGGAAGTGAACCGAACGCATTGCTCGAATCAAACACTTCTCTTAATGGGGCTGTTACACACTTTTGCTGTAAGCGATTTAATAGTCGATTCTGGTATAAAAACCTCAAAAAATAACGATGGCAGCACTAAAAACTTCCGAAATCCACTCCTAAACTCACTAAATGCTTTTATTTGCACGAGCGTAATGGTGGCTGAGGGCACTGACAATGGAAGATTCCCATCTAATAATACTGTAACTCCATCAAGAAGTGACCAATAGGCAATAAGAGACGACTTTCATATGACGACAGTGTCACAAGGTGTCACAGTACCATTCATCAGATGTGGATCACTACTCTGGTGACTAATTACTTACTCTGTGAATCATCCTTGTCAGCATAGAGAGAGTGGCGAAATTAAGATGGGAATCTCTCATTATTACTGCCCTCAGCCACCATTACGCTCTCGCAAATAAAAGTGTTTATTGAGTTGAGGAGTGAATTTCGGATGTTTGTAGTGCTGCCATCATTATTTTTAGAGGTTTTTACACCCGAACCGACTAACACTTTAGTGTTAGTTAAAGTTAAAGTTAGTTATCCCCCCCTCTTTTTTTAAATCAGCCATAATTGTTCACTCCAAGAAAAATGATTTTTGATCTGGTTTGAATCATTAGCTTGAGCACTGTCTGCGTGACCCCCCCTCCCCCCCTCAAACTTTATTCTTCTATACCCTCACCATATTTTAATATTTTAAAATTTCAGATGTTGGAACGACAGATCGAGCGGAGAAAGGAGCTAAGAAACCTGAATCTTGAGGCAGGTGGGTATACCTAGCACAAATTTTCTTCTCGAATAATTTTAAAATTTACACGCCTGTCCAAACTTTCTCATGCTTTCAATAGATACTTAATCACAAACAAAAATAATAACGAGACTTGAATAAATTAATATGAATAAATAGGGGATATAAATCCATTATTGATCAAATTCCTTATCGCAAATATTTAATAAAAGTACTTGTGTATTTCGCATTTTCAGGGGATCATGTGCAAAATTTTATGGAAATATTACTGAATAATTTAGAGACAGGTAATATGACCTTGGATCGGGCTATCGAAGAAGCCACGGAGATGATCATAGCGGTAAGTCGTCGGTTCACTGAAACTTTTCTTCCACTGTCTAACACAGTAGCGTCGCGTGTAATCTGGCAACATCGTATTTAGCCCATTTTAACCCGTAAAAAAGGTCGAACTATTGGAGATACATAGTGCATTCCATAGAATCGATGTTTTACGTTGGTTTAAATGGACGAGATGCAGCGTTGCAATATTTCACGCGACGCCCGCGCCGCGCCGTGATCAACAGATTTGGGGATTGGCCTTTTCAAAACCAACAAATACACTTTTCGTTCAACCCTTTCAATTTGTAAGCCGGCGAGTATGTATACTCGTTTCAGTAAAATTAATCCTCCCCCAATTTGAAACCTCTTATTAGGTGCTGTCGCGTAGCGCAAGAACCTCATTGACAGTTAGAGTGACACCAAATTGTTAGGGTTCGCAAAATAATGTTTTATCAAGCGCCTTCAACTGAAGGTATAGGCAAAATGAACACCATGAAGTAGGAATATTTAACTATCCACTGTATATGAGAGCGCTAACGTTAATTTCAGTTTATAATCTGGTTGTAGAAGGGTTAAAAATAGAATAGAATTTTGAACGTCTTTGTTGATCAAGACGTAAATTTCTCACCTGAATTACACAAATAAACTTATTTTCGATTTTCCATAAATATTCATGTAAATGATCATCCACGGTGGTGGACGAGGTTACGTTAGGTGGTGGAAGAGGTGAAAGAAAGGGTTAGTGCAAAAAAACGCGTTGACGCAAAATAAGCCTACTATCAGTTGCGGCTCGTGCAATGTGGCAACAACGTATTATCTCCATTTAAACCTGTTTAAAACAATCGATCTTCAGGAGTTGCAACTGTAACCCCAAGATACCGATACTTTCGCATAGCTTTAAATGGCAAAAAATCAAGGTTGCCAGATTGCTCGAGCCACCACTGCCTACTATGGCATTCATTGCTCTGCAGGAATTGCACTGCGTGCGGTTAAAATGTGCAACTCTCTTAGTATAGGAACTCCAACTCCACCAAATATCAGAAGCAGCCATATTCTTCTTGAATTTTTTAACAATGATTTGGTTGATTTTTCAGGGCTCTATAACAACAGCAACGACGATTGCTTGGATTTTAAAAATTGTTGCAATGCGTCCAGACATTCAAAAGGAAGCATACCATGAGCTTTTGGAGACCTGTGAGACCTCACGGCGGAATGAAATCAATCTTGAAGATCTATCCAAATTGACTTACCTAGATATGGTTGTCAAAGAAGCACTTCGACATTTTGCAGTTCCTTTTGTAGGACGTCACATTGTTCGAGACGTGAAAGTGGATGGTGAGTACATAATACTAATTTTGCTTAAAGTTTGCCAATATTTTCGGATCCATTTTTGGTGCCTTTTAAACTGTCCCTATAATTTCCTATACTATCGAGGAAGCTGCATTTGAAACACAATAGCTTAGAAGAATTCCTCAAATTACAACTAAAAGAAGCTATGCACTTTTGGGGAAAGTTCAAGGTGCTTCCAAGTGGCGTAGCGTGTGATTTGGCACGTTGCAGTTTGCCCATTAACTTAACTTTGAAGATGAAAAGGAAGTATATAATTACGTGAGCTATATTTACAGGAGCGGAGTCTATAAAGCATCAGGAATACGCTCCTGTGAGGAGATCAAAATTCAAAAGAAACCTGATTCTTCAGAGCGCAACTCTTATCTTGTGGGCCCCGGCTTATAAGAAATCGCCTGCTTTAATAAAATTAGGGAGAGGAACTCCTTCAATTTGTAGGGTAGGCAAAACCACCACTTCCGTGCCGGAATAGTTAGCTATACTACAAGGGGATCGCAATCGCTGCATAGGCAATCAATAACGTCCGCCTTGGAAGAAAAACGGCTATTTTGTGGATGCATTTCTACACTTACTGCTTGAAGTTGCGGATTTACAATCCGCACTGAATAAAGTGGTAGGGTAAATACCGTATGGCTTGTATACGAAGCTGCGATTTGAATGGTTTAAAAATAGCCATCTAATCGTGATTATTAACAGTATGATTTTGTGAATAAGAACAATATGACTGTTGAGAGTACCGACAAGTCCTGTATTATTCAAAAACCGCGCTGTAAGTATTAAACATCCACATTGTTAAATATAGGTGCTATAAGAACCATCTAAGCGTAAAGTATATATACTCATCCGCTTTTTTCAATGTTCAGCTTTAATTATTCTAGCGAGGAGCTGGAATTACGGTTTACACCTCTTTTTCTTCTCTCATTTTTTCAAAGGTTTCTTTTCCTTCTTTCTAGAAAAAACAACAATTCCTGTGGGAGTTCAAGTTTTGATGGTGATTTTTGGCTTGCATCATGACCCTGAGCATTGGGAGAAACCGGGAGAGTTCTATCCAGAGCACTTCTTACCAAAGAATGAAATGAACCGATCGAAAGGGACGTTTGCTCCATTTCTAAGTGGTCCGAGAGTTTGTCCTGGTGAGGCTACTTCGTACTTACTTAATTATCATAGACCGATTTAGTGATGACTTCAGTGACATGCATTGCTGCAAAATCTGAATTTACGAGTCAACCAACAACCCATAGTGATTAAGAGGATTTGTGGGGTGAGATATTGAAATTTCACGAAGACAGCCATGATGAAAAACTCTTATGGACGGTTTTCACACAGGCTCGGTTTGTTTGCCTTAATTTTTTTAAACCTTTAATTTGTTTAAAAAAAAAAAAAAAAAACAAAAAACAAAAAAAACAAAAAAAAAAACAAAAAACAAAACAAAACAAAAAACAAAACACAAAAAACATAAAATGGTGACAAATACATTTGACATTTATGATAAACGAAATTGCAAGTGTTTTAGAGTGCTATCTGGAAACAGAAATCGACATAATTGTTTCTTCTGGAAGGATTTGCAGGACAAAGAAATTGACAAATGACAGAAACCAGCAAAATTTTCTCACCTGGATATTGTTTTATTAAATTCCTGTGTCCAGATAGCCACTCTAAAACACTATTGCAATTTCGTTTAAAGCCAATCCCCATTGGATTAATTACAATTTTTGATTTAAGGTTAAAAACAGTGAGGCATTAAACAAATCAGATTCAGATCATCCATGCTGTCACACTTTGAGATCGGACTACATGACTACGGATCTTTATAACATGTACTCGTATGACCCCCCCCCCCTCTATCGCCATGGCTCGTTGGAACCGAATACCATATAACCTCCAAAATGGCGTAGGTAGCGGTTGAATGCAATAAACGCAAGACGGTCTAAATATTTTCTGCGTTATTTTAAGTTTACCAGTGAGTCAATTTGGAGGCTATTTTCTATTGTTGGGTCAAATATCGAGCTATCCAAACGATTTATACCTGTGAAGTCGCGCTAAATGCGTCTAACAGAAGATCGTACATAGATATTGGAGGAAAGTTTAGGAAAATAATTGTTGACGACAAGTTATTTCGATCTATCTTTAATTAAATGGTTTAAAAGAAAGTGTTTCATGAATGAATACCATCAAAAAATCTATGAACTAACTTAAAGCTTCCTCTTTAGTTGCACGGTGTTTTAAAAGGTTGCTCATTATAAAATATTGCTTTTTCCTCTCATGAGTATTCGTTTATTAAATGGGGGTGTTACACATTTTTGCCACAGGCGGCTTAAAGGTCAATTCAGATGTAAAAACCTCCAAAAATAACGATGATAGCACTAAAAACTTACCTAATCCACTCCTTAACTCATGAAATGCTTTTAAACGCGCGATTGTAATGGTGGCGTTGCCGCGTTGGGCACTAATAATAAGAGATTAGTATTATTAGATTACCATCTAATAATTCTATCACTCCATCAAAAAGTGGCCAATAAGAGACGACTTTTCCTTTCGCACCGATGTCATCAGGTGTCACGGTACCATTAATCGGCTGTTAATCACTCCTCTGGTGACAGTTTACTCTGTGAATCTTCCTTGAGTTCCTTGTCATAGTAACGAGAGAGTTACGAGATTAAGATACCTTCCATTAACAGTGTCCAACACCGTCCATCATTACGTTCGCGGGTTTAAAAGTATTTTATGAGTTTAGACGTGGATTTCGTAATTTCTTATAGTTCTACCATCGTAATGTTTGGGGGTTTTCACATCTGAATTGACCCTAAAATCGCCGGTAGCAAAAGCGTGCAACAGCCCCATTAACATAACAGATAAAATACAGACGCAAATTGACCCGAATTTCCTTATTTATTCACAGGAAACAAGTATGGAATGCAATCGATGAAATTTCTTCTGGCCAACACAATTTTAAAGTACGAGTTTACAACTGACGAGGTGCCGCCAAAGGACTTTAGAGACGAAAACTACCGTATCATATACATGTTGCATCCGACTTCTGGATTCCGGGTGCGAGTTAACAGACGTCCCAAAACGCAAATCACCCAGACCGGTTTAGCTTGCGGAAACAAACTTAAGATATCAGAATTTGATATTATTAGAGCCGCTAAATATTCGAGGAAGTAACAATTCTTCTGGGTGGTGAATGTGTCTTATTGTTTGGTCTGCACCAGCAAATTTTAAATTAATTTTAAAGACAAGCAAGTCATGCGATATTCCAGTCGGTTTGTTGCATTTTGCCGAGCAGGGATGGGATGGTTCAAGATTCTTTCCAAAATTATTATCAATGCATCTTGTCCGTCCTTCAAAACGAGCGAAAATGATAAAATGTGTGGGGGGGGGGGGGGTAGGACGAGGCAATAATTTATATAATTGCCTTCTTCAAAAGCCATAAATGAAGATTATAAAAATTTGCATCACTTTGAAATATTAATTTTTCAGTGTTTTGCAAAAAGAATTAAATTTGTCCAGATGCAGCACCGTTTGTTCACTGTTCATGATACGAAAGTTTCGCTGATCGAAAATGCGTGTGAGCAAAAATTCCCACTCGTCGGATATGGAGTTGCATTACGTAAATTTGAAGGCGATTCTGAAACGCAAAAACAAGTTACAATTATTTTCTCGTATAAGTAAACACATATTTATTCATCTTTCGCAGTCATTAAAAAAAAAAAGCAGCAAAGCTGAAGTAAGCGAAGATTGGAGGGGGGAAATATAGTCCTTGATAATTCGTCCTTTCAATTCTTTTCCAATAGAACCATTGGTCACATCATTATTTTCGTCCACCCACGACTACCACGTCCATACTAAAGGACGTCCATGCTCATGCTCTAGTCCAATTACTATTTAGTTCAAAGTAAGTATGTCTTTAGTCCTGCAATTTTAGTCCATTTTTTTTTGTTCTCAAGAAAGTTCGTTTCGTCCAATACTCATTTTCATTTAACTGTATGAAAGAAAGCTTTCCACATTTTTTTTTTTCTCTCGGGACGAATATAACACACTGCTAAAGAAACAACAATACACTTTCAAACCGAGAATTTTGAGGCAGAAATCATTTTAGTAAACGTTCCGTATTTTTTTCTTCTTTTACTCTTAAGAATTTATCAACGAATTTCGCGTCCACGATTAAAAAACTGCCACGGATGGGAGGTTCATTAGAATGATTTTTTTTTTTTTTTTTTTTTTTTTTTTTTTTTTTTTTTGCGACAAAAGAAAAAATTGGACTAAAATTACAGGACTAAAGACATACTCTGGACCTAATAATAATTGGATCAAAAACTAGTGGACGAAGTTAAGGACGAAAATCATGAGTGGACGATTTGTTTTACAGGGCGAAAATAATGAGTGGACGAATTGTTCTACAGGACGAAATTTGATTGGAGGAACTATCGAAGACCAAATGTCTTGGACGAAATGACAAGGACAAAACGTCTTATATAACCCACCAATTTAAATTAATTTGTTTTTCTAATTACTAGTGCCTTTATTCAGGAATTATTCATTTGTTGTTTTCCTTTTCTTTAATTTTTGGTTCGATTGATCTAATTTGACCACATTTTGAAGACCCTTTCAAATTTCTTACAGTACCGGCGTACCCCTTCATCCCCTTTGACTGTTCCCATTCTTCTTTCTCTCCCTTGATCTAGTCCCGTAAACGACTGATAAATATTAGGTTATACTAATAATGCTTGTTTTTACGATATTATATTGTTTTTTGCGTGATGCATATACAAAATAGTAAATATGAGGGTCGTTTAAAAAGTAAAGTTTCTCCATTTAATATCTCGGAAACCAAAATAGATAACACAATGGATCTGTTGCAAACTTTTGCTACAGGCTTATTAATAAATGATTATGGGGTAAAACCTTGTAAAAATAACTTGCCTCATCTTAAGCATCTTACCTCATTTTTCGACGTTTTCTTCACCGATATCCAATTTTTTTTTATATCGCAGTATCAGATTCTTAAGGCCCTCGCTAAAAAAGTCCTTGCTTTGACTTTCAGTCCAAGAGCTGACTGAAATTTTGACTTCATCGTCGTTAGCAAAAACTTTTGTACCAAGATCGACCTTGAGACAAGGAAAAGTATGGTATTCACTGGACGCAAGGTCCGGAGAGTATGGGGGTTGAGGGAAAATTTCCCATTTGAAGGATGCTAAGAGGCAAACGTTTTGCTAACGATGATGAAGTCAAAATGTCAGTCAATTATTGGACTGAAAGTCAAAGCAAGGACATTTTTAGCGAGGACCTTAAGAATCTGATACCGCGATATAAAAAAAAAAAAAAAAAAAAAAAAAAAAAAAAAAAAAAAAAAAAAAAAACAGTTATCGGTGAAGAAAACGTTGAAAAATGAGGTAAGATGCGCCGCTAAGAGTTGTTAAAACCACCTCTACACATTATTTTTCAATATTGCCCGGTTTCCATCTATATTCTAACCAGCTCGAATTATATGTAAACATTTGGACCAGCAGCGACGGTAGGTGGTCGCAGAAAAATGGACGCCATTTTGTAAATTTTAGTCGGATTTAAATTCTGTAAAACAATTTGAAACGTGAGAGTAGGGAGCAATGAGTGGTTTTCAAATAATTGTGTTATCTATTTTGATTGTCGAGATATTAAGTAGGGAAACTTACTTTTGAAACGACCCTCGGATATTGAATAAAAGTAACATCTCTCACTGCACAGTGCTGTATCGTTCGATTTTTTCATTTCCCCTTTGAATCGAGAAAAATGATTTTATATGAAATCGATAGTTGTAGAAAAATTCTTCAGATGATTGTCTAGTTCCTGAAATTAGGATTTAAGTATAAATCTATATAATTTTAAATATAAATTACTTTTTTCTTGAAATTCAATACATTAATCGAACGGTAATAAGACATCCGCACTAAATGCTGGACGCTGAATATTCACACCTGAACTATGTTTTAGAGGAGCGATATTCGTATCAATTGCCATCCGAGGGCCTCTGGCTCCAAACAAACTCTAGTTCAATGTAATTTCCCCATGAGCGAACTTTTGAACGGAAATTTAGTCTATTAAATCAAACAATTATTGCAAAATGTTTGCAATTTATTGCATTTTGCGTCCTCGAAAGTGTTTAATTATGCCTGAATCTTTGACTAAAACTGCCGAAATGAATAAGATATTACATATTAGGTAAACATTGCATTTGTAGGTTGGAATCACCCGAAATCCCACCAATTCCACAAAAACAATAACATTTGGGTGATTCTAACCTCCAAATGCATTGTTTTATCTGTAATGTCTTGTATATTTCAGCAGTTTTAGTCGTGGTACCAAGCATACTCAAGCATTTTCGAGGACGTAGAATTCATAATCGCAAAAAGGTCGCAATAGGTAATTGTTTGATTCAATAGCCTAAATTTCCGTTCAAAAGCTCACTTATGGGGAAAATTCATTGAATCAGAGTTTGTTTGGAACCAAAGAGGTCCTCGGAGGCATGGGACGGCAATCGATACGATATATCGCTCTTCTAAAACAGTGTATTGGTTTAACGTTAAGGTGATTCTATGGCAAGCTCTCGGAAAGTTTAATCCGATAGATGGCGTTACTTGTCGCTGGCTCCGAAAATATCCGTTTTTTGACGGGTTTCGGCTGCTTTCTCTGAACCGACGAACCAGAGACGAAAAATCGGATTGTCAGCACCTGTGTAATTTTTTGTTTGATTTTTTAAGCCAAATACAAGCTAAGTTGGTTCAGAAATAAAGACGTAACTATGCAAAGAAAAAATCAAGTGCAATTTGGAGTTGTATCAGCAAAGATTACAGGTGAAACCAAAACCTGTCATTTTTGCAGATACAACTCCAAATTACACTTGATTTTTTCTTTGCATGGTTACGTCTTTATTTCTGAACCAATTTGGCCTGTATTTGGCTTAAAAAATCAAACAAAAAATCACGCAGATGCTGACAGTCCGATTTTTCTTCTCTTGTTCGTCGGTTCAGAAAAAACAGCCAAAAAACGGATATTTTTGGAGCCAGCGACAAGTCACGCGCCATCTATCGGATTAAAATTTCCGGAAATTTACCATAGAATCACCTTAAAGTAAATAAATGGCCTGCTGAATGCTGCAGTGATAAAAATAATAAACGAAACGCTCAGATTTTGATTTCATACGGATACCCCAGCACGGAGCGGGCCAGCACGAGATTAGAGCGTTTACTGAGCTTACAACACGACTTCGCTGATGTAAACTGATCGTATAATTACCGAGGGAAGAGGATGAACTAATTAGGGGAGCTTGGATGGCTTGGCGCATTCGGATTCGGTGACTGTGAGTGTGACGCTTTGCTTGGATCTTGGTGATTTAAGGAACGAGAAAGAAGCCACCTGATATTACGAAAGCTCTCTGTCCCCCTCCCAACCCTCACTTACCGCGGTTTTAGCGCGGCCAATGTTTACAGTGATCGGACCTCTCTCTAGTCAGTCTAAAGAATCGTTGCGTGCCGTTTACTGATCGTGAGTGTCTCACCATCGCGGACAAAACTGATCGCATAATCCTCAGAGTCTCGGCAAACACCAGCGACTAGCTGCAGCAGACATCGGGTCGCACCGGAGTGACTGGATTCGTAAGTCTGGCTTAAAACATAAATCGCGATACAACTTGCGACGGCTGAATCTTAATCCAGCTGAAGTTTATAATTTTTTCTTCTTTTTTTTTTGGTCCGTTTTAAAATGGTGTCGCTGACATCGATGTACGCCAGCCTAAGCGCATCTAACGCGTTGGTTTTCCTGGCTGTGATCGCTAATATTCTAGTCTCGCAAATAGCCGAGTGTGGATCGCCAAGCCTATCAATACAGGTATCTGATATTTTCATTCTTCACATTTTAATTCACCAGGCCTTTCCAAAAATAACCAATTGGCATCAGCCTGATGATATCAACTGATTTCAACTGGTTATTTTTAGTAAGGGGGGATTTTGAGTAATGGGGCAGATGCAAGGTTTTGAATTTTGGTGTTTATCAGTCAGCAAATTAATGTTCTCATTGAGCTGAAAACAAGGATGCCTTTGGTTTTACTAAATTTCATAGTTCATGGGATGCAAATCTGGCCCGAAATACATTGTTTTCAATGAGAATCCCGTATTGTGATGTCACAACACACACGCTTTTTTGTAATTTTACACATGTGTATCTCTGAATACGAGACACTGGGGAAAAACCAAAGACACCTTTGTTCTCAGCTCATCAAATGCTTTCATGTCCTTTATAAAAAAACACAACATTTCAGACCCTTGCAACTACCCCATGAATTAATGTGTCTCATTGTGCAAGTACGTATATGCGAGAAAATCCATCTCCCTCGAACCTTAAGGTTGAAACTATGGAATTGGCATTTTTAAATTTGAGTTCATTCATCAACATTCGAAATCGTTTCGGGCTGGCTAAGTCGAACAATTCAAACTAAGACAAACAAGTCCTGAAAATGATGGCGTTACTGAGTAAAACACGAAAGGAAGACCATGTTACGATAGTATTTACTTTTTTCCTCTGACGTCCTGACGTACAGTCAGAGACGTAAAGAATGTCAAATGACTTCTAAGATTTTGACATGTATAGGCCACCTGCAACGCTTAAATTCGTTGAGATTGCGGTGTTGCGGAAAGCCTATCTCTGAGAGTCGTCTGACATTTTTTTTTATCGGCTGTTCCACGAATACAAAGATACGTCTAGGCAAAGGAGTTAAACGGGATCAAGGGAGCTGGAAGCAGAGCTGCCGTTTTGCGGAATCGATGGCATTTTTCAATTCACTCATGATTCCATCGGTTGAGAAAAGATTACACAGTTCTGCTCAGTGTGTGCCTGTACTGCACGAAAATACTCTGATCTATATAATCTTTTCTCAATCGGCGTAATCGTCGTTAAAGTATTAAAATATCCAAAGTTTTTTTTAAAGTAATCGACGACCGACACAGGTTGAAAAAATATTACAGATGCTAGTATTTCTATGCATTACAATCAAACATTGAGCTGAGCTGTGTAATCTTTTATCAACCGGTGGAATCAGTGAATTAAAAACTTCCATAAATTATACGCAAAACGGCAGCTGTGGCCGGGAAGGGTAGGCACATGGAGCAATTTCCTCTCCCTGGAAGTTCCAAATGAGAGAAAAGAACCAGGGAGTGATAAAACAAGAGAAAATTTGAAACTTTCTAGGGAGGGAAAACTCAACCCTCAGAAAAATGCGAATTTGCTAACTCCCACGTTCTTCTTTGAAAATAAGCTCCAGCAAAATTTTAGGATTTTAGAAATTCCACTAAATCATCAATACTTTAACCCTTTGTTGACCGACGGTACTCACAAGTAGTACCACCGCAACTTTACGCAGAATTTCATGGAGGAAGCAAAAAATCAATACAAACATTAAATTTTATTAGAAATCCGCGACTAGATCACCCATAGCAGTCCAAAAGCCTGTTGAGACTGAGAAGTACCCTTGGCCAACAAAGGTTTAAACATTAAGAGAAAAAAACTTGGTTTAAAAGCAACTTAGAATGCACGCGAGCACCATATACCTTTAAAACATAAAATATTTTGATTTAATCACCATCAGTCGTTAATAAACTATGAGTTCCTTGGTAATGTAACCAAGAATTTTCAGTGTTCCATGATCGAATGCCACAACGGAAGCTATTTCCTCCTCGGCGAGTCAACTAAAAAGTTCCACTATTCTGGACAAAAATATTCGAAATAGTAAAACTATAGGAATTCAAAGGGGAATCCTGCAACATGGCAACGTTTTATTTCGTTCATTTAGACCCACGCAAAAGGTCGAATTCAAAAGTGTTTGCCGCACTCACGATATTTTGACCTTTCGTAAAGATTTAAATGAACTAATGCGACGTTGTCAAATTTTACTCATAGCAACTGTAGGTATCGTTTCAGAATGGTACTTACTCAATGAACCATAAGACTTATCTGATTAAATGAGCGCTGTTTTATACTCGAAGGACTTTGTAGAGTTCGGCATCCAAAAATCAATCATATTATTTACACTCAGGGCCTCGAAATTCAATGTTATTTCTACATGTGATTAAAGAAATGATTCTCGCATTCACCATAAAAATGACGATGAGCAAATTAAAAAATCACGAAATAAACTCTCAGAATCGGGCTTAATGGCGGAGAGACGCAGGTATCATGGGAGATTCCCATCTAAATTGAGAAGTATCTCTGTGTTTCAGTGTTCCCGTGTTTCTGTGTTTCTGTAGAGAAAGTGACAAATTAGACAGGAATCTCCCAAGATATCTGCGTTGAACCGTCATGTCATTACGATCTTGCTGTTGTAGCAGTTTTGTGAGTTTCTCACTGAATTTGTGACTTTTTTAATTTTATTTTCGCCTTATTTATGCTGGTTTTTACGTCAGATTGGACTCCTCATTTGCTCACAGCAAAAGTTTGCAAGAACACCATTACTTCCACCACTTACCGTGTAAAGTAAAGCAACGCGCGCAAGTGTAACCGACAACTGAAATGCGCAAAAGGCAAGCAAAGATAAAATCTAGTCATGATGCAGTAGATGGGCTACGGTACGTGCTACATCAGGGGCTCATCTGCAGAAAAACAGCAGTACAAGAAAAAATTATGTTACAGCATTTATCTGATTCTTTCGCACTTTGCCCGACAGTAAGTCATTCTATACTTATTCATTAGGCAATCGTCTCCAATTAAGTACAATGAGGAACAGTTAGACGGAGCCGTTTTGGCTAAACCGGTTGTAATTCATGAGCAATGCGCATTTTATGGCACCTCAAAAACTCACCATGCTTTCGTTTCGAGCAGTGGAGGAGCGTGCTATCTGGCAACGTTATGCGTTTAGTCCACGAAAAAGGTCGAAATGTTGGGGATGCACTGTGCAGTGTGCACTCTCGCAAATCGATGTTTTACGTGGATTTAACTGGACGAATAAAACATTGCCAGATTGCATGCGCCTCTCGCAATCCTGATTTCAAGCATACGGTTCTTGAACTGTATTTCGCCTATTATGAAAGAGAATCGGGAATGTGAATTTAAATTTTCAAGTCCCCATTTTCACTTTCAGCGTGATGTTATCCATGTACGTATGGTCAGTCGGCCAACGAGCTATAGCGATAGATAGGCTGATACATGTTATAAGTCCTATCTTAAAGTGAGGCAGCATGGGAGATCTGATTCTGGTTTGTGTGTCTCATATTTGTTAACCTTAAATTGAAAATTGTAACTACTTAATCCAGGGGAAAGTGGTTTTAACCCTTTACTGCATGATTTTTTTTTTTCAATAAAACAATTTTTTTTTTCAGTACAATTTTGATCCTTGAGACAGGGAAAAATAGTGAAAAAATTCTTTCCATTATATTTCAATGGTAAATAGCCTGAATATTAATTGTTCCAAATATGGCCTTACCCGTATTTAGGTATCCATGCAACTGAAAATAAAGTTTTCAGGCTAAAAAAAAAAAAAATTAAAGTAGTAAAAAAAAAGTTAGTAAGTTTCAATAGTTGTTTTTATTTTTGTATATGGTACCCCTGCGTTACTCCCAAACATAACAATGAAAATCGGAAAATCTCTATCAGATTTTCAGTAAGCTATTTTCAACCACTCTGCACGTTCTCTATCCTGTGCTGCGCGCTCTAGGACAAAATCGACAATTCTTACTCGTTTAGTATCTGTTCCACATGTGACCCACCATGCAGCGACAGTACAACTCAAGTCCCCTACTTTCAGATAAGGCTTCAAAGTAATTGTTCCAGATCTGGGCTCATCTGCAGTTAAGGGTTAAATGAAAGTCCAAGGGTTTAAGAGTGGCTATGTGGACACAGAATTCTAATGAAACTATCCACTATCCAGGTGAGAAAATTTTCCATATTTCTGCTTTGAGTCAGTTTATTTATCGCGCAAATCTTTCCAGAAGAAACAGTCATATCGATTTCTGTGTCCAGATAGCCCCTCTAAAACAGTTGCTTTTTCGTTTATAACCAATTTCAAATGTATTTGTCACGATTTTTTTTTTTTTGTAATGTACCTAAAGGTTAAAAAAGTGAATCATATACAAACCAAGCCTGTGTGAAAAACGCCCATAACAGAATTCCATCATGGCTGCAGTGGCGTCGCGTGCCATCTTGCAACAATGCAACTGCTCCATTTAAACTCATGAAATATATCGAATTTTCCTTGTGCACTGTGCACCCCCTGAATTCGATCTTTTACATGAGTTTAAATGGATAGAATACATTGCTGCCAAATTGCACGCGACGCCACTGCATGGCTGCCTCCGAGCTGCTTCAACATAACGTCTCACAAATCCTCTCTATCGCTATAGCTCGCTGTGTACGGTTATACAAATAAATAAATGACATGACCTGGATGGAATCGGTTCACAACTATTCAGTAATATAATGGGTGAACAACTGACGGTTTAAATATATGACATTTTATCTTAAATTTATGAAAGCACGTTTATAAAAATAAAATTAAAAATAGAACTTTGCGAGCTCCATCAATTACAGACAATTCGTCATGATGCTATCAACAATTCAATTCTTTGGGATTTAAGGAATGACCTTGTTCATGCTTCGCTTCGTGTGGAAATATTCGAGGGAGTCACTTTTCGGCTTACGGTCGTTAGAAAATATGGAGCTGTTATGATTAATACATGGAAAGGGTGAATGTTTGTTCCGCTTCACTTAGACAGATGGAAAACATACATGATCCAAAGTAATTTTCTATCAGACGTCATTCACGAAAATAAATCGAGAATATTGGATCCTGTGGCAAGGATAAGTACCAACCAGCAATTACATATTTATCAGTTTATTTCCATTGAAGATAGAGTCATCAAGGGTCATAAAACGGCGGCTAGCCGCTGTCATGATAAAATAACTGATTGAGGGAAATCAAGGTTAGATTTTCTTTGGAACTACTTCTCGCTTTTCATGAAAAGAACTGGTCACACATGTTTCTTTGTTGGCAGTCATTCTTTTCCTGCACCATATCCGTAACGGAAAATCTGTGTGTCTCTCTGTCTCTGTCTCTGTCTCTGTCTCTCTCTCTGTCTCTCTCTCTCTCTCTCTCTCTCTCTCTCTCTCTCTCTCTCTCTCTCTCTCTCTCTTTCTCTCTCTCTCTTTCTCTCTCTCTCTTTCTCTCTCCCCCTCCCCCTCCCTCACTCTCTCTCTCTCTCTCTCTCTCTCTCTCTCTCTCTCTCTCTCTCTCTCACTCACTCTCTCTCTCTCTCTCTCTCTCTCTCTCTCTCTCTCTCTCTCTCTCTCTCTCGCTCTCTCGCTCTCTCCCTCTCTCACTCGTGCTCTTTCTTTGCCCATTCGAGTCGACTTCATATGTTAGAAAAGGATGGGAAGAGGGATTGTCACGAGACTTCAGCCCCTGTCTCTGTCCTTTTCTAACACATACAGTCAAATGAGCAAAGAGAGAGAAATGCCCATTTCTGGCTAAGGCGGGTCGGCGCGGCGGCTATATGTCTTGAACTCTTCGAATAACGCATAACTCACACGAGCAGCTAGTTACCTACTTTGCGTTTATTCACCCATATTCCAATCAAGACCTTCAAGAGTTCGCGAATTGCAAAATATCCATAGGCTCTGTTCATTTTATTGTATTCACTTATGACCACTTCCCCACCTTAAAATGTGAGTCGATTAAACAAGTTTGGAAGTTAGGAGCTCTGACTCATTTGGTATGATATTTCTTAATTAGAGCATTAGAGCAGTGACTTGACAGACCAAATCAATTTTTGAGACGGTTGAAGAGCGCGAGTTAAACTTGGAGGCACGAAGTTCTCAATGACAAGGGGATTTGAAAATAACTACTGGAAAAAAATATAGAAATTATTACTTAATCCGGACAAAATTATTACAGTGGTGCTTTTTGTCAAAATTGAGGTTTTTTTTTTGTCACGGGATTTTGTTTTTTCTTTTTTACTTTCTCCTTTCTAACGAAGTTAAAAATTGAGAAAGTATTGCGCGATGGCGTAGATGTCTATCTGTCTGTATCAGGGCATAACTTTTGAACCAATGATTCGCATACATAAACATTTTGTAGAGAAGTTATTTTCAACATTCCTCAGAGGGACTTTTTTTGTTTGTTCAAAATTTTAAATTTTTAGCAAGTTATGGAAGATAAAAGGTTTCCATTAAAATCAATGGGACTGGGTAAAATTGGTAAACATAGGGAAAAATTGGAATATTTCAAATATAGCTGTTTGAATTTTGATTACAATTTAGAAAAACTATTTTCAACCAGCCTACTGTGCAATTAACCCACAAGCAAAGCAAGCAAATTACCTCACAATAAAAAAGACTGGCAAATCCTTGGTCTCAAAATTTCAGGGTGAATATAATTAAAGTACCATTATAATGGCATACTAGCAAAAACCTATAGGCTTCAGAACTTAACAGATTTGAGAAGATTAGTTTCGAACTTATATTACCTATTTGTTCGTTATAAAGCCATTTATTTGTTTAAAAAAAAAAAAAAATGATAATAAAAAAAAAAAAACGAACACCGGAAATGATACAACCTATACTGAAAGCGAAGCAAAAAAGTTTAAATGCAGAAAAAACAGTTGAGCCTGAAATCTTAGGATAAGCTTAGTTACTAAATGTGTAAAATGTTATGTTTGCATGCCTGATTTCTGTACTATTATGATCGCGGCCCACATATTCAGTTTGGCGGACTGTATTTATAGCCGCCGATTTTGCCGTTTTTCATAAATCATGTACGAGATAGCTTGAGCTGTGTTCACTGAGAAAAAAAAATCTCTAAAGCGTTTTTATCGCATACAGCAAAGTCCCATATACCAATGCACTATGGTCTGAGGTCGAAAAAAGTTGGCAAAAATCTGTGGAAAAAAAAAATCATCACATAGATCATTGTTTTCGACCTTTTAAAATTAATTTAAAATCTACCAGAGCCATTTTTAGGTTTAAATTACTCGTTAGAAATGTTTTCTGTGATTAGAAAGGACCTAAAAGTTTAAAAATGATAAATTTACGAGAAATTCACCTGCTGTTTTTTGGCCCTTTTTTGACGATTTCAGACCACAGTGCAATGGCCCATATAGCGATATTCTGTATCGCTAAAATATCTCTAAATTGTAGAGCGATACCTACTCTCAATTTTAGGTCGATAAAACAATCGATGAGGGCGATAGTTACAACAATATACTATCGTAAACATAGGGAGGTTCCATATCGATCATCAAACCTGCGATAAATATATAATACTATATGGTTTTTTGTTTTTGTTTTTTTTTCAGTGTTCGTTCGTATTTAATTTTTGGTTTCGGGCTCAAATTAAAATGGATGCGGCGTACACTGTTATTCCATTAAACCTTATGCTATGGAAGTAAAGATAATTTTGAGATCCTGAGAGTATGCAAAATGTGTCGGCTGGTTCAATTAAAAACAGACAAGGAATTATAGTTTCAAAAGTATAGTTGGCTAATGCACTATATTTGAGTTTTGAACACTTGACTCTTTTGGAGCTTTCCAAAAAAGTTACGTAATGGATACACACGCTTTTTTTGTATGTGTACATAATATGCATAAATAATAATGAATGCGTATGTATGATCCGTCGCGTGTTGGAACTTAGATGCAGGTAGAGGCCGAAGGCCGACCGGCCATCTAACCCCATTTAAAGTGATTCCAAGTGATGAGTGGATTTGTGAATACAGGATAAGAGACATGGTTGGATCCAGCAATGGGGCTCTTGCAAAGTTTCGGTGTAGGATATTGAAGTGTCGATTCTTACGTAAAAACCTTTAAAAATGACGATGAGTACACTAAAAGATCACAAAATTTACTCTTATAATCAGGCTTAATAGCGGAGAGACGCAGGTATCATGGGACCCATCTAAATTGAGAAGTATCTCTTTGTTTCTGTAGAGAAAGTGACATATAATAGACAGAAATCCCCCATGATACCTGCGTTGTACCGCCATTACGAACTTGCCGTTATAGCAGTTATGTGTGTTTATTACTAAATTTTAGACTTTCTTAGTGTAATTTTCGTGATTTTCGCTGGTTCTTACATTATAGATTGAACTATTCATTTGCTCACAGCTAAAGTTTGCAAGAGCTCCATTTGGCAACATGCATGCTTTCTATTGAAATTATGAGAAACAATCGATTCTTGAGAGAAGGCATTTTTAATAATCGTTTGTTTTTCATCCATTCAAATAGGAAGAATCCATAGTTGCTAGATTGCTCGATCAGCCTTTGATAAGGGATGGATCTATGGGCCAAGAAGATCTCAGAGAAGAAATAGGTGATACCAGAAAGAACATTTATGTACCTAATAGTAAAGTGTAATTCTGGTAGTCCCAAATATAAATTTTTCTTCGCTTGGACCATTTTTACCAGGGTCGATGTATTGCGTTGAGCCGTATTTCTCAGAAGACTCAACGTAAAATATACGGCTTTTGACCTCATAAATTTGGCAACAATGGCTGTCTCGTTGTATGTTAATCCCGACACGCGTATGTCGTGCTTATCCGCCGAGCCGGATCACGCTAAGATCAAAGCGCGGAAAGATGCCTTATAGTGATTTTGATAACCGATAGAAATTCACCCTCCGATGACGTCACTACGAATCTCATAAAAACATTTAGCGATGACAAGAATTATTGCCATGGTCGTTGCACTGTGGTCAGAGATTGTCAAAAAAGAGACCAAAAATCATAAGAGTGAAAATACGAGTATCATCAATTTATCATTTATAAACTTTCCAAACCAATTTTAATCACAGAAAACATATCTAAGAAGTTACTTAATCCTAGAAATGTAACTAGAAAGTTTAAAATTAAGCTTGAAAAATCAAAAATGATAAATTTGGATGACTTTTTACTTTCTCACTACTAACAAAGTTAGAAATAGAGAAAGTATTGCAGTGGCGCATAGATATTCAAGGTATTTTGTTTCGATACTTGGCCCACTACGACTAACAATAAGTAAATCATGATAATTACAAAATAATTGGCTCTCATCATGCTTAAATACTATATCCTAAAGAATATTCATCCATTAATTTTCAATATTATTTAACCGTAAGTGGCTTGGAGGCGTGTAAATGCACAAACTTTCTGCGGCGTCTGTCTGTCCGTTTGTCTATCTATCCGTAGCCATAAAACGTGAAACCCAGCATGACTTTTAAACTATTGATACATATGCATCCACATTTTGCAGATATGTTGCTTTTAACAATCCTCAGAGGAACTTTTTTTTTTTTTTTGAAATTTTAATTTTTAGGTTAGTTGTGGAAGAAAAGTGGTTTCCATCAAAATCAATGGGAAAAAGACTCAACAAAGAAAAAATTTAAATATTTCAAAAATGGATTTTTGGATCTGGATAAAAATATCAAAAGGGGTCTGGAGGTATCCCCCAGATTAAATTTGATGCGAGAAAGTGTTCGTAGGGTATTCCATACCAGGGCTGCCATTTTGCGTATAATCAATGCTATTTTTCTATTCGCACCGATGATTCCACCGGTTGAGAAAAGATTACACAGTTCACTTCAGTGTATGACTGTAATGCACGAAAATAATCTGATCTGTAATCTTTCCTTAATCGATGGAAACTCCGTTGACAAAAAAAATTAAAATAAAAAAAATAATGAAAATATCTACAAGTTTTTTAAAGTCATCGACGACTCCACCGGTTGAGAAAAGATTACAGATGCGAGTATTTTAGTTTATTACAGACATGCACTGAACTGAACTGTGTAATCTTTTCTCATCCGGTGGAATCATCGGTGAATTGAAAAATAGCATTGATTATATACAAAACGGCAGCGCTGTTTCATACAGTTTATTTTCACTGATTTTTGGCAACTTTTTTTTTCGATCTCGGACCATTGAGCGTGAGGACGATCAAAGACGACGAGCAGACCTTGCTTGCGAAACGTTCGACCGACTAACCGTGAAACAATACATCTGTGTTCGCTGTGCCACCGGTGCAAGTGGCGGTGCCGGTCGAACGCCGGTTGTTGGTTTACAAAACGTCCGGGAAATTGCGGTGGGCTCGTTTTAATATTTCATGTCATAGCGAGAGAGTGCACATCGATGCGATCGGACGATCAAGCGATCGCCATGCTTGTGGTTGTGAGATCGAGGAATAACGCGAGAAGAAACGGGTTATTGACTTGAGATCGATAGTGGGGCAGTTGCAAGGGTCTGAAATGATGTTGTTTATAAAGAAAATGAAAGTACTTGATGAGCTGGGAACAAAGGTGCCTTTGGTTCCTAATTAAGTCCCATATTGTTCCGGAGATGAGATTTTGGCCCTATATACATTGTTTTAAATGGGAATACATACCGCGTAGTGATATCACTAAGTATATATACACACACGATTTTTTGCAACTTTATACACTTTAAAACCGGGACATTTAGAAAAAACCCAAAGGTACCATTGTTCTTAGCTCAACAAGTATACTATCATTTTCTTTATAAAAACATAACATTTTATGCAAGGGTCTAATGCCCCATTACAACGTTTTTGCTTTTGCATGAGAACCTTTGTTACAGAGTTTCGATTATTTTTACTTACAAAACCTAATCCTCTGGGGATCGATTTTTTTTTTTTTCAACAGCCTCACGGATGAGACAGCAATTTATTAATTCACACCTAAACCCCCAAATTGGTGGTCTCATGCAATTTAGCAACCACGCACGTTTATTTGCCATTTAAATAACCTAAGCGAAAGAATCAATGTTTTGGGGGTGCGATAGACTGTTTTAGTAGAGCGATAAGTCGCATCGATTGTCGTCCGAGGAGATTTCACCCTCGTAATGTATCGGTTTATCTGTAATATCTTGTTGATTTCGGCTGATTTAGTCTTGGAACTGATTTTTTCTGCTGGTGGACGAGTCCGGACATGCATTTTTGGGCGCCGGACGAATCCGGACATTGTTTTTTTCTGCCGGTGGACGAGTCCGGACATGCATTATTGGGCGCCGGGCGAATCTGGACAATGGACATTGCTTTTTTCTGCCGGTGGACGAGTCCGGACATGTCCCTTACTATGGGGAAAAATACAATGAATCAGAGTTTTTTTTGGAACGAGATGTCCTCGGACGACAATCGATGCGATATATCTACTAAAACAGTCTATTTGCACCTCCCGAGGATAGATTATTTTACATAGGTTAAAATGGAGATAATACGTTGTTGCCACACTGCGAGCCGCCATACTGCCGCCACTGGATCATATATAAAATTTGCGCATGGCTGCCGTTTTAGATAAACCGGCTTTCTTGAAGACCTTTTTAAGATCCAGAACCGCTGTTTTACTTTTTGCTGGTATAAATAATAAATATTACAGAGTAAAGAGATAAGTAAGTAATTAAAAATACGAGTACGATTAACCGATGGAGGGGGGATACTAATGAATTGAAGGAATGTCGATTTATTCGAACCGAGACTCATTCATTCATTTCATTTTATATACGGTATCGCTCATTTAGCGACCCGGCTCTATATCATCACTCAATAACGCTAAGTACCGAGACCGTACCGGCGGGCGGCGCAGCAGCGAATGATGATTCGAATATTGGAATTGGAACAGTCCGTGTCTTGGTAAAGTTGTAAAACGCGGTCGGTGAGGTGCTAGCGTCCACGAATTGGGTGTTGGATTACGATTTTCTTTTTACATAATAAAAAAAAAAAATAAAAACTTATGCCTTCATTGCACAATGAGCAAAGCCTGTTGCCGGTTCGTGCAAAATATCCACCAACGTTTCCGATGAAGCCACTAAAGAGGATGGAGGAAGGAGGCGTACTTTTGTTTGTTATACTACCGGCAACGACGGAGGAAGGTGAAGATGCTGCAAAAAGTGTCACACGCAGGTATATGCAAAGTCATCGTTGCGGCTCATCGTTGTCAATTTTCAAACCACAACTCGTGAATTGCGATCGACGCACTATGGTCTGAGATCGAAAAAAGTGGCCAAAAATCCAAATGAAAATAGTCATCAAAAATCATCGTTTTCGACCTTTTAAGGTTAATTTAAGACTTTATGGTGACACTTTCAAGTTTAAATTACTTGTTAAAAGTGTTCTTTGTAATTGAATTTGGTATTAAAAGTTTTTAAATGATGAATTTATGAGAAATTCACTTTCTGATTTTTGGCCACTTTTTGACGATCTCAGACCATAGTGCGACGGAGAGAACTAGCGTATTTTGAGTACCCAAGTATATTGTGGGTTCTGACCAGGCAGAGTTGGGCAAGCGGGGTGTAGTATTCTAGTCCCACGAACCCAGTGATTGGGATTATAATAGTGCAGATGAAATAGACGAAGTATAGAACCTATCTGTTGCGTTGACTGGATCAAATCGGCTCCGCATGTTCCAGGCATATAAATTGACGATTTCGCTTAAACTTGTAGAACACCTTTATTTTGCTCTTTCTTCAACCCTTCTTACACCCCGCCGAACAGCACTCAAGATAATTTTGTTTCACATAGTGCTTCGGTCCTCCAAAATTGATTTTCCGAGCTTTTAAGGTGCTTCTTCAGCGTTTAGTGCCGATTTCTGCCACCGGAGCGCTACCTTTCGATTTACGTAGGCATTTATTAGGCCGAAAGTAAGAAAACAGTATGTCAGTTACTAGACAATCATACAAAGAACATCTCTGCAAAATATCCCGCCAATAACTTCAAAAATAAGGCTGAAAGTACCAACAAATTAAATGTCGCATTTCGATACACGAATCGATTTGCAATAATCAATTTTTTGGTAATTTCAGCCTTGTTTTTGAAGTTATTGACGAGATGTGTTGTTGAGACGTTCTTCAGATGATTATCCAGTAACTGCTCTTCTGCTTTCTCAAAGATAAATTACTTTCGGCTTGTAATTTGACATTAATCGAACGGTAGCGCAGTGTCCGGACATTCCCCCCGTCAATGCTCCCCCGAAAACTGCCCCCCCTAGTACACCCTTCCCCCCCACCGGACTATTTCCCCCCATCAGTTCCACCCTAGTAAAATTATTTTATAAAATAATTATTTTATATTTAATATTAAAAAAATAAGTGTAGGGCGTACCCTACACACCACACTCACCACTACCCACTACCAAACTTTCTCACACCATATTTCCGGAGGATACCCCCAGACCCCCTTTAAAAATGGTGGGGGATTCCCTCGGACCCCCCTTTAGAATTCTAGGGGAGATCCCCAGGTACCCTCAAATTTAGAATATTTTCACCTTCGAGATATAATCAGCCTTCAATCCCAAGTTTTTGCAATTTCGGAGATAGGGTGTAGGAATAGTTGCCTACTTTATCTTTTGAAGGCCACTTGAGATCCCTTATTTCAATTCTGATGTTGCTTTCAACAAGTTTTAAAGGGGAAATTTCCCTAGGATATAGATATGTTTGTATTCTTTGAGTTGCATTCATTTTTTTTTGTTCTTTGTCCTATATGTTGGCAATTCTTTTTCCCCATAGTTTTTATAGGCTGTAGAAATCGATATTGATTCCTCCAATAAATACAATATTTGGCTTTCTCTTTTAGACTGCCGATCTTCAAAAGAATGTTTTTAGTTTATAGTTGAATATACCCCTTTGTAAAGAATGCTGATGATACATTAACAATGAAAAAATCTTTAAAAAAAAAAAACAAAAACAAAAACAAAACAAATACTTAATGCAACTTTTTAAACACGCCCTTGAAATCTGCGAAAAGCGTGAGGGAACAGTTGAATTATTATTTGATTAGAAGCTATGAATACCCTCGTGGGAAAGTAACTGGTGGGGGGGAGGGTAAATAACCGGAGGCAGTATCCTAGGGGGAAAGATCCTTGGGGGGGATTGCAGGGGAAATGTCCGTAAACCGAACCAGGAATTTGTCTTAACCTCGGATAGCAAAGCGGGCCATCACGTGACTTTGGCCCTTTCCTCTGCCCATTTCTAAATGGGAGGAGAGAGAGAAAGACAAATAATTTCTGTATCTGCCCGTGGCCCAATTCTGGTTCTGACAACGACAAGGAGTGGTGCCTGCTTCTGAAATGCATCAAAATGCATCGGTGAACGGTTGCACAATAAAGCACAGTAAAGCCTCCATGCACGTTCAAAAACCCACCCCCTTCTTTATAACCACTGTTTTTTATGAAATGAATTATTTGATATGTCAATCTTTTATTATTTTATACAATTTATTTATTTTATTTATTTAATATGTAAATTCCCCCCTTCATTCTTTACCTATTTACTTTATTTTTTTAATTTTTATTTGATTTAATTTATTTTGGGGTAAAAAACTCCTGACGGGGTTCGCCCAGTGAGTGATATATTATATTCCTTCTTTTTTGTAACTATGTAAATAAACTCCCCCGAGCCGTGTTATTGGTCAGAGGAAACTTAAAAAAAAAAAAAAAAAAAAAAAAAAAAAAAAAAAAAAAAAAACAGTTTGCTAAAAGAGACATTCTGAGCAATACGACACTTTCAGAATTCAAAAAATCAAAATTGCTGCATTTGACCCTTACGGATCTCCATAAGATTTTCAAACTATCGATACATTTGCTTTGATTCAAGTATAGGGGGCAACATTTCATTGTTCGCGAGCCGACTACGGCATTTTTTGCCGGTGGGATCAGCAAGCAGCCATGGCAACATTGTTGTGCTAAATCCAAATAATCGTCATAATTTGGTCTTTGGTTGTCCTATAATGCGCGCGCTGATTGCTGAATGCTGAACCCTGCGGCAGACGAACGGAGAACGGGCAGTGGCGGGCGCAGCACAGTATGCACGCAATGAGTCAAGCTGGGCTGAGCAGAGCAGCGAGTCAGCAACGGTGTTAATGAAAGTGAAAGTATCTTCATCTTCATCTTCTCCACAGTCTTGGTCCTTCCATCTATCTTTCCTATCCATCCGCTCATTCCTACATTACGCACTTCACAGAACGAGAGACAACTTTGCAGCTCAGCACACCGGTAGCAGACTTGGTCCAGACTCGACAAACGCACAGTGGGGAAAAAAGGATTGCTTTGACGGTCGTTTGTTTTAAATTTTAGAATTTAAAAATTTTAATTTTAGGATTATTCAGAAAATTTTAGAAAGTTGAAAATTAGGTAAACTTCAAAATGAAACTTATGTTTACGAAGAGTTTAACTTGTTGAATTTTGGCCATCAAAGTGCAAATTTCTATACCCATGGGCGGATACAGCAATTTGACAACCATGAATTCTTCCCATTTAAATGCATAAGAAACAATCGATTCTTGAGGGGGGCCATTGCCCTTTTACTAATCGACCATTCCTCATGCATTCAAATGGGAATAATTCACAGTTGCCAGACTGCTGGACCCGCCTTTGTTTTTACCCACTGAGTGCCATACCGGCCGCAACAATATGACGATTAAAAAAAGGCTAAAAACAAGTTCTCTCGGAAGTTTTTTTCTCTCGTTTGGAGAGCGAGGGAGGAGTTGTCCTCTTGAATATTCAAAATAAAAGATTATGATATTAATCCCCCCTACCTCCAGTCCCCCACACTCGACTATGCAACCCTCAATCCCCCGTGTCCATTTCGAAACTATTGATTTTTTTCTTCTTTTTTTCTTTTTTTTTCGACTCGTTCTTCATTTGGCCGATTGAATAACTTTATTATAGTCTTCTCCGATTATGGAATAATAATTACCAAACCAGAGTTGGGTCAGAGGAAATTTTGGTCTGACGGTCGACGACCTAAAATTCCATTATTTCGGCGATGGAGTGTGTCACTGGTCACAGTGTGTCGACAGACAGGCTTCAGGAGTTGAATCAAGTTCTAGAAAATTCATTCTTAAGTCCGACTCGACCTTATTTCACTTTCTGCTGATCCTATTCTTTGATTGGTCGACGATACTTTTTCGGATGGTTACAGAAAGTGTTGCCTTACACGACGGAACCAAATTGAATTTGATTTAGTTCCTGGGCTTTGTTCGAAATTGTTCGTTTTTGTAGTGGGAACATACTTGAAAAAAAAAAATTGTACCTACTAAGACTTTAAAAAAAAAGTAACCTGGTCGAAATTCTTATTGTTAGAATGGGTTTGTTGCAAACTTTTGCTACAGCACTATAGAGTGTTCAATCTCATGTAAAATCGCGTGAAAAGACTATTGGTGACATCAGAAAGTCATGAAATGCTATAATAAACTCACAAGAGACATTTAATGAAATCCAAGATGGCGGTAAAATATCGAGCAACCTGTATGCATGCACCACGAACATCCAAGGATAGCCAACCTCACAATATCGATCACACCCAATCACAACGTAAATAAACACATAACCTCTGAAGGTGTGAGGTTGTCAACGTTGGCAATCCTTGGATGATAAAGGTGCATGCATACAGATTGCTCGATATTTTACCGCCATCTTGGATTTCATTAAACGTCTCTTGTGAGTTTATTTTCGCACTTCATGACTTTCTGATGCCACCAATGGACTTTCCGGGCGATTTTACATATGATTAAACACTCTTTATCGTTGTAGCAAAAGTTTGCAACAGACCCATTCCCCGTTGTTTCCAATAGAAGTGTCGATTTTCCATGACGCACTCTGGAAGGGACATTATGATTAGTCTTTAAAAACTTGAAGGCCGCAAAATTGTTTAAATGTTGCTGAGATTTAAAAAAGTAAAACTTTCGACCATAGGGAACTTTCTTTTGAAAGTCATAGTACACTTATGTCGATCGATGCAAACAAAATGAAAATTGGTTGGTTACCGACACCTATAGATAGGTATTTAAGAATATGTTCATAATCATTTGTGCAATTTTCATTCCATACCAACTCCGAAAATTAGGCCAGAATTTGAACACTTGAACTGCGATGTATCGATGTATGGATTCAAAATTAGCATAACACGTTTGGTTTCAAAATATTTGAGCTCAATTTATGAGTTGATTTCCAAGTTCGAATCCATTAAATTGAGCAGACACGTGATGCCTAATTTATGAGTAAATACACGACGATTGAGTAAATGTTGCTGATAATTATACATTTAATCATCTGTCGTTAAATATGTCTTCGCGAGAGAACACCTGTTGACACAAAGTCAGTGTCGGCTCATGAATTCCAATATGCTTTTCAGAAGTCGACCAATAAAACATTGTCCGAAAAAAAGCTGGCGAATCGTTGCTTCGCAGCTATTCAAAGATTACAGCGTGACCAAAAACGAAAAACTGATGAAAAATTTCGAGATGAAACATTCAAACTTTTACCGGATTTCCAACCAACAATTTTATCCTCGATAAAATTAACCCTGCACGCTCATGATCGTTAATCTTAAATCTTAGGGGCAAATTCAAATTACTACACAAATTCTGTCATTTGAAAATGATGAAGTTTAAAGTGGTGTCCCCCATTCACGTATCTTGCTGATATACCACTGAATCCTTCCCAAAATAATAATCACCAGAGAGTCTGGCGAGATTAAATAAGAAGTATCGAAAACCGGTTGGATTGATGGGAATGACAAATGTGACCCCCCCCCCCCACCCAAAAAAAAAAAAATTAAAAAAAAATCAGAAAAAATTGTGTAACCTCCGTTAGGGTGGGTCGAAAAAAGTTGTTTTCGATGTATCGATTTCTAATACCCGGCAAAAGTTGTGTCTTTGCATTACTTTTAACGTAGTGAAATCGGATTTTGAAATTTCGAATGGCTTTAGCTGGTAATTTTGCCTTGAAATTTGCCTTAATTGACGAATTCTGACGATTTTTGACCCTAATTCAGACCTTTGTGAAAAAAGTCGTTTTCAATGTATCGATTTCTAATACCCGTCAAAAGTTGTGTCTTTGCATTACTTTTAACGTAGTGAAATCGGATTTTGAAATATCGAATGGCTTTGGCTGGTAATTTTGCCTTGAAATTTACCTAAATTGACGAATTCTGACGATTTTTGACCCTAATTCAGATCTTTGTAGATCGACTTAAAATGCAAAATTCTATGAAATTTTTTGCTCAGTACACCTCTTACAGACAGTATTAGCGCCGCTGAACCAATTTTGGGACCAACAGAGGTATCAGGGGGCGGGGGTGGGGATCCGAAATCGGAAGTTTTAACAGTAAATTTCACTGAATCCTCGAGAGTTCAGTTGAGATTTCAAACTGCATTTGAACACTTTGTTTTTCACATTTCCAACATAAATCCAGCTTCGTGAGCATGCTGTTAAATAATTTACTAACTGTGAGG
This sequence comes from Trialeurodes vaporariorum, assembly GCA_011764245.1. NCBI lineage: Eukaryota > Metazoa > Arthropoda > Insecta > Hemiptera > Aleyrodidae > Trialeurodes > Trialeurodes vaporariorum. Next base: position 56,429,876 of record VMOF01000111.1, on the reverse strand, counting down.
CCTTCATTGACAGAGATGAAGGGGGAGGGGTTTTTGAGAACCAAAAATTATATTTTAACAGAAATATTATACAGGTTCAAGGCTTAGCGCTCGGTAAATTTCAGTTCATGAAACTTTCCATCAGGACTCACCACGCGGCGGTGGCTGGACATTGAGTCCCTCCCTCACCCTCCCTCCAATCTATGTATCGCTTGATAACTGCAGAGCAGTTGGACCCACAAAAAAATTGGCCTCCTGACTAGCCGCAATTTGTGTACAAGTTATGTTACGACCAAAGAGAAATATTTGCATGAATAGAATTTAGTCCAGTGACCAATATTTTTTGGGCCCTGGTACATGGTGTTATGCTTGTTCGATTTATGATACTATGTGAGTAGAGATACGTTTGAATAAGTCAGTTTGAAATCGAGCCTTGTGCTCAAAAGAGCTCATGACACTTCGACTATTTGAAATCGCTCTTATGTATCCATCTCGCGTTTTTTCGCCGTAAACATGTGTGGAAGCTTCTGTCACCACTTTCACACATCTTTCAACCGCTTGCGTATGACACGGAAATTCAAAGACGTGTGATAGTAGGTTTGGACCATCTATAAACTTCTTAAGGTCGTCTTCAGGTAAACTACGAGTGACGGGGGGCATTCTGGCGTCGACATGCATCGACCAAAATGGAAGAGCACATCTCGATAATAAAAGAAGTTGGTTCAGAGTACATTGGCCACTCCACTCCTCCATTAGGTCATGCGAGAAGTATCGCAGACTTTATAATGGAGTGTCTTTACGAAAATGGAGTATTATTGGATAGTTTAGTAGCTCTTGGCTCGGATGCAACGGCCGTAAACACAGGGTGGAAAGGAGAAGCTATTACCTGTTCCATCCGAGCCAAGAGCTACTAAACTATCCACTAATACTCCATTTTCGTAAAGACACTCCATTATAGAGTCTGCGATACTTCTCGCATGACCTAATGGAGGAGTGGAGTGGCCAATGTACTCTGAACCAACTTCTTTTATTATCGAGATGTGCTCTTCCATTTTGGTCGATGCATGTCGACGCCAGAATGCCCCCCGTCACTCGTAGTTTACCTGAAGACGACCTTAAGAAGTTTATAGATGGTCCAAACCTACTATCACACGTCTTTGAATTTCCGTGTCATACGCAAGCGGTTGAAAGATGTGTGAAAGTGGTGACAGAAGCTTCCACACATGTTTACGGCGAAAAAACGCGAGATGGATACATAAGAGCGATTTCAAATAGTCGAAGTGTCATGAGCTCTTTTGAGCACAAGGCTCGATTTCAAACTGACTTATTCAAACGTATCTCTACTCACATAGTATCATAAATCGAACAAGCATAACACCATGTACCAGGGCCCAAAAAATATTGGTCACTGGACTAAATTCTATTCATGCAAATATTTCTCTTTGGTCGTAACATAACTTGTACACAAATTGCGGCTAGTCAGGAGGCCAATTTTTTTGTGGGTCCAACTGCTCTGCAGTTATCAAGCGATACATAGATTGGAGGGAGGGTGAGGGAGGGACTCAATGTCCAGCCACCGCCGCGTGGTGAGTCCTGATGGAAAGTTTCATGAACTGAAATTTACCGAGCGCTAAGCCTTGAACCTGTATAATATTTCTGTTAAAATATAATTTTTGGTTCTCAAGAACCCCTCCCCCTTCATCTCTGTCGATGAAGGCCTCACAGTTAGTAAATTATATAACAGCATGCTCACGAAGCTGGATTTATGTTGGAAATGTGAAAAACAAAGTGTTCAAATGCAGTTTGAAATCTCAACTGAACTCTCGAGGATTCAGTGAAATTTACTGTTAAAACTTCCGATTTCGGATCCCCACCCCCCGCCCCCTGATACCTCTGTTGGTCCCAAAATTGGTTCAGCGGCGCTAATACTGTCTGTAAGAGGTGTACTGAGCAAAAAATTTCATAGAATTTTGCATTTTAAGTCGATCTACAAAGATCTGAATTAGGGTCAAAAATCGTCAGAATTCGTCAATTTAGGTAAATTTCAAGGCAAAATTACCAGCCAAAGCCATTCGATATTTCAAAATCCGATTTCACTACGTTAAAAGTAATGCAAAGACACAACTTTTGACGGGTATTAGAAATCGATACATTGAAAACGACTTTTTTCACAAAGGTCTGAATTAGGGTCAAAAATCGTCAGAATTCGTCAATTAAGGCAAATTTCAAGGCAAAATTACCAGCTAAAGCCATTCGAAATTTCAAAATCCGATTTCACTACGTTAAAAGTAATGCAAAGACACAACTTTTGCCGGGTATTAGAAATCGATACATCGAAAACAACTTTTTTCGACCCACCCTAACCTCCGTCCCTCTTTTTAAATGATAATGTCGTATTTCCAAAACTCATAGGCGTTACTAGAAAATTTTTCTAGGGGGGGGGGGAGTTAAGTTTGGAAACCTCACAGAAAGGTTCGAAGGAAAAGTCTCCCAGTTTGGGGGGGCGGGGGGTTGGGTGCCCTCCGCGGGAAATTTTGCAAATTTAGCCGCTCTAAGACGTGATTCCAGGCTATCGCCACCCTGCAAATGATAAGAAAATAAAAACGCGCGCAAAGAGTAATTGTATGTTCCTTTGCCATAAAAAACCAATTTATTAGGGAAGGGGAACTGATCATACAACAATTTAATTTTGTGCTATTCGTAAATTCCAATAATAATAATAAAAATAACATTATAATTTTGGTTAACTTAAGTCGCTAAATTTTGTAGAGCACAATCGAATGGAAAAAAGGAAAAAAAGGACTCTCTGATCGGATTTCCTCTCGATATCTCCCGTTTAATCACCACGAGTAAAAATACTTCATGCCTACTAACAGTGTTTTTTATTTCGTTTTTTGTTTTATAATTTTTTTTCTTTCAATTATTACGGATTCATTTTTTTTTTCAACATCAGATTTTCTGGGGGAGGGGGCAGAAAGTATAGCTAGGTCGATGCCGAAACTTTATAATGAGAATGTAACTGCTGTGACAATTCAGTGGGAAGAATTTGAGGTATGTATGACTGACAATGAGTTTGGTGAGTCGGTTAGACCTGCAACAGTTCAACCGCCATGACCAGTGCGGTAACTTCTTGCTGATTTACATTCAAATGAACAGACTGATTAATCCTTCATGCCACTCAGACAGAGAGCGCGTAAGTCTCCTAAAAGCCGAAAGCAGGCCACATCTCGGTCGGCCTTTATCCCCTTTAATATTTACCTCGGAATCGTCTCAAGAGGCAATGTTGGATTGTTTTCTGTAGAAAAAAGGGACAATTTAAGGCTTTGGGAGGGGGACGTAACCAACCCACCCATCCTTGGATCCGCCCCTGTTTGCTATATTCGTGTTCAATGCTGACAATCAATGACATAAGAGAAGGGAATCAGAGGTTATCTATCTATTTATTTGCTCTGTAGGAAGTAATTTTTTAATTTTTATTTTTCCAGGGTAGTTTTGCCAACTGTCAGGCACCGGCCCAGGCTCCAGCAAAATTAGAGAGGGTTGTTGAAGTCTGTCAAAATGAAATCAAATTTGCTTTACTTCAGGGTAAGTTCTAATTAGCCTTCGTTCGGCTCTTTTCATCAATGTGAATTATATTTATTAAAGTCTAGAAATAAGAGGAGCTTGCCAAAAGTTTTGTACGGCCTGTAAAATATAAAATACAAGACTTATTATACAGGGGCTAAAAAAATAGCGTTTTCTACTGCGCTCAAAACAGAGGTAAAGAGAGACCAACACGAGGAGCAAGTGATTTTGATGCAACAAGTGGTTAACGTGCCACATTATTACGCTTTAAGTATGTTCCGCTTGAAAGGAGAAAAAAATTAGACCTGTCAGTAATTAATGTCCGCTCTGTTGCCACGTGTATTAATCTTGGGAAGTACTATGACCTTCAAAAGAAAGTCCTCTAGTCGATACGGTGTCCTTGACAACGGTAACCTTAATAGGTAACCTGCGTAACCACCATGGGGGATTTTTAGGTTAGGTTTAAGCGAGTAATTTGTCAATTTATTCCCATGTATTTTGGTGCGGCGGCGACAGCGACGACGTACACGGGATCGGAATATGGCTCGGTCTATATTAGTTGCATCAAAATACATAGAAATAAATGAAAAAATTACTCGCTTAAACCTAACGTAAAAATCCCCCAAGAAGGTTACGCAGGTTACCCATTAAACTTCCACTCTAAATAAATGTATAGCTCGTTGGTCCTTGATTATGCTGTCCATTATTTTTCCAAGAGTTTCAGATTTTTTAAGGCATATACTTTCAAGTTGCAATACTGTTAGACTCTAAAATACCTGAAAACTGTAAGTTCTACTAGGATACCTCTTTTCTTTTGAAAGTGACAAGCCATTTTGTTTTGCACAATCCTGGCGGTTTCAATGCCAACCAAAATTTAAGCCATTTTCGGAAAAGGGCCCATAAAACAAAGGGTCCCATGTAAACACATTTTTTTAAATCAGACTTTTAGAGAGCTCTGCAGACAAAAATTTTGAAAAGCTCCCAAAAATTTCACAATTTTTTTCAAAAGCTTCGAGTTTTCTGCCAAAGCATAGAACACAGAGGAATTTAGCTCGAAGTTTGTTTAAATGAACACCCCCCCCTTATCCCTTTAGCCCGGGTCTCTCCTGAGACCACGCACCTAGACGCGAGTCTGCAGCTGTGCCCCCTCCCCTACCCCCTTAATAAGCGGTTTTTATTTCGTACGTTTCAAGTTTTGAGATCAGGCATTTTGATGCAAGTTTGAAAAGACCAGCAATCCTTAGTGGCGTTTCAAACAAAGAATTGCCATTTCATGAAAAAAATACTTCGAGTACTTAGAGTACATATTTTACTTAATACTTTATTTTTAACCTCGAGGATTTTCCCCGAAGCTTGAGAATTAAGCTAGGGGCCCCATGAACTTCTAAAAAACTTCTTGGCGTCCATGACATTAATTCATGATTGTCTACGCAGCTAATTCGGAAAAGAGGCAATTTGAAACAGTAATGAAAAACTTGTTCATAATTTGAAATATCACAATTTGGCAACATAGCAAAAAAGTTACTCGTGCAGTTTAAGTTGTGAGCATTCAACCGACTGTTGTAAAACCTATAATATCATCCGCAGTAGAAACTAGCGGTAGGGTGGGTCGTAAGCTGACCGCACTTCCAAAGCAAATGTTTAATTAAAATACATCATAGTGAACAAACCGTTCGTTTTGCGTCATTACGTTTCAGAGCGTAAAAATTAATCCGTCTTTCGAACGACCGATCTCTTCATTTTTTTTTTTTTTTTCAAGACTTTTCAAAATAATTTCAATGCATTAAAAATAGTTTTAATGCAGAGTCTGTATCCGTTGTAGAAAAAGAAAATCTCATTAATTATAGAAGACCCTGCACTTCCTCTTGTAGAAAAATGTCAACCTGCGTCTGAATCGAACGGGATTTAATAGATGGATTCAGAAGATCATCTTACGCAATATAGTTCTCTGATCATGCACCTGACAATTGATCGAGCAATATTTCCGAGAATTTTAACCTTAAAGTTTGTTGGAAATAAATATAAAATCAAATGATGTGAATACTTGGCTACTGCTCGGCGAACATCAATTATTTAGAAAGAACGTAGATCATAGTGTCAGTCTCTCTCTAAAAAGTCTCTCACATCGGGAGTGTAGGCACAATGCATACAGGGTGACCGCAGTCATTAAACACCGCTTACAGCTTCTTTTCTTTTTTGGATGGAACTACGTGCCTTTTGCTTATATTACGAGGGTCATCTCAGAAGTATCAGTTTTTGACAGTTTTTTTTCTTCGTTTTTGTTCTCTTATACGCAGTATTGATTCCCCATGTCTGAAAAATGATACCTTTGATTTCGTAAAATTTTAGGCCCACTGTGACGGGAGATGGTCGCGGTAAAATCGCCGCCATTTTTTCAATTTTAAAGATAACGAAAATTCAAAAACAGGGCCTTAAAGCTGAAAATACGAAGCGTCTAACGCTGTTTTTAGATTTTCTCTGTGATTAATAGTTTTTTTTTAGTAATAAAGTATTAACCCTAGAGAAAATTTAAAAACAGTGTTAGACGCGTCGTATTTTCAGCTTTAAGACACTGTTTTTGAATTTTTGTTATCTTTAAAATTGAAAAAATGGCGGCGATTTCACCGCGACCATCTCCCGTCACAGTGGGCCTAAAATTTTACGGAATCTAAGGTATCGTTTTGTAGACATGGGGAATCAATATTGTATAAGAGAACAAAAATGAGGTAAAAAAACTGTCAAAAACTGATAAAATGGCATCTAACTCAAGTTTTTGATTCAGTCTTCTACTTTATTTAGATATTTTTTATACATTTTACAACAGTTTCCTTATTACATCAGAAAAGAACACTTAATCCTGGTTTGAGATCCAAATGTTGATCCTTGGTCTTTAGACCGGAAAGGAAAAAAATCCTAAGATCAAACATTTACATTTTCAAGACCGATTATTAAGTTTTATCAGAGTTTTTGGGACTTTTGAGTTTCATAGGAGTTCAACCCACTCAAACAATGATTTCCAACCTAATACCAGCTTTGGCAAATTTTTGGAGTCTCAAAATCAACGTTTGGTGAATTTGGAACGTTTCTCTTTGAAGAGTGTGTGTCAGTGTGTGGGGTTCCCAACCCTTATACAACATTTCGAAAACAAGAATTCCGAAGACTGGAGATAAGCAAAGTCTAGTGATGAGTCGGTGAAAACATTTCCACAATTTTTGTCTTCAATAATTTACATGCAAAAGTAAGGAAACGTCGTAATGACGGATGCTTATAATAAAACATATTTGCGATTAATTGCAATTTTTTTTCCAATCTTCGTTTCATTTTGCTGTTATTATTTTACAGAGGCCTTAAGTTTATTGAACATTGGAGGCGAAAACGCTGCAGAGAAAGCCAAGCCAAGCAACCAAACAAGCAGCCAGCCAAAGACCCAATCAAATAACCAACCAAAGAACAAGACAGAGGAAGCTCAAACTAAGAAGAGAGTAAAGAGAGACAGTTCATTCTCTCAAGAGGAGAGGCGAGTGGCAGGGGTGAGTTCATCAATTTTTTTCATTGCAATAATGTACTTATATATTTTTTCTTCTATAAAACCACTTTTTCAAGTTACCCTCACGTGACCGAAGCAATCTGAGATTTATTAACCACAAGATTTTTGCTGAATACAACTTCCAGCGTTTCAGTCAGACTATTTCATGCTCGGCGGCAGCATTAAGTTTGAACATTTTTTTGGCTCCAAAATGTTTTCACAATATCAATTGAAATGTTTCGTAAAGAAGAGCAGATTGAAAAAAGTCCGTTAAAATTAATTTCAACAGTGGTTCACAACATAACTCTTAAAATTTAGCAAACCCTGGAGATCTCAATTGAAGTCCAATAATTGTATCTAAATTGTTGGATGCCAGGCAAATGGTAGCATTTGGAGAAAGTCTTGAAGAGGATTGTTTTTCAAACTCAAATTTTCTATACCAGCAGTATTGATAGTCCAACATTTTGAATCTTTGGGAGAAACCATTGAACGTCACTTATTATAATGAAATTCACCGTAAACTATAGTCTTCAATAAACTATGCGACCAATTTATTTCGTGAAGTTTCCATTCAAATAACTTCCTTTTTACAACTTTGGTAATTGACAAAATTTTGAACGACTGTGGCTTTGAAAATTTTTCTCAGAATATTTACTGGTGCACACACTTATACGAAAAAGTAAAAAGGAGAAGTCAAGAAAGCATAAAAATTGCGTGTTCAGTGTTAATCATAAATCATTTGAAATTTGACTAAATTTTTTTTGTTTCAGTGTTTGCTGCAATGTGTTTACAGGAAAGTCAAAGCTGTAAGTAAATGATGAAATGTGCTCCTTTTCAAATTAATCGATGATGATGGAACAGTAAATATGAATCTTATCATAAAACAATATTCATAAAAGTAAAACTATTCATAGTAACTACCAAATCCTGGCTGAAACAATCCTTAAAATGCCTTTTTTTCTCTAAGAAATTAGTCTTTTACTGGTACAGTAAAGTCAGCCGCCTTGATTGCCGTTCACTTATGCAGGGTGGTCCAAAAGTCCCGGGACGGCATCATAACATTTTAACGGCGGCATAAAAAAAAAAAAAAAAGAGACCAAACTTGGGGGATGCTTGTAACTAAATGGGAAGTTTTCTCAGATTTCATTATACCATTGGAATTTGCTTCCATACGTACCTTAAAATATAATCACGTTTCAACAAAAATATCGAATTATCACACATTAATTTACAATCACAGTTATATAGAAGAAACTCCCATGTTTTGTCCTTATCTCACTCACAGTTTCTTATGGGCAAAACAATTTACGATATGGGTTAATTGGCACCATTACACTACGCGTTATACCTCGAGCAAGCTTCGATACGAAAAGAGGTTAGAGTGCGCAAAACACGCGTCAACAATATTAGAGAAAACAGAAATAACACTTTAGTTCGTTGGTTCTTACCATTTGTTAGCATTGTTACACTGGAAAATATAATTTTTAAATTCTAGTAATGTTACCACAAGCATAGCAATATGTGAACCACGGAGATTCTAGCTTTTTAACAGCAAATTATAGTGTTACTATTATAATATAGGTCACAGAACTAGAATTCCCTAAAAAACTTCAAGAAACATTAGAAGTTCTGGTATAAGTATCATACCTTCCCTTGGTTCATATCGTTGTGCTGCTGGTATCTATCATTTTTTTTTCAGTGCATGATTTATCCGCATTATAATTTAAACGTTTTCGTTTTCTAGACTCTAGTTGCGAAGTGACAAAATAGAGTTATGGCTGCCTGAGAATGATAAAAAAAAAACACCTAAAATCAATTCCTCAAGTTTTTTATTTCGGCTTTTGTAGGTGGATGAAACTGGATTTCCTCAAAACGAGGGTATGGTCCGCTTGTACTCAGAAGGAGTTCAAGATAATAACTATTACTCTGCAACAGTTCAAGCAGTAGAGACGTGCGTCGGATATGCAGTCAGACTCAGGCAAAAGCAACCACACCATAAATTCGGTAAGTTCGAATGTTCGATTGTTTAAAAATACCAGAGCTGCGCCGCCCATAAATAAAGGAGGTGATTTTCAAGGAAAAATTAGACTTGTTTTTTCTATAAACATGGGTCCATAAATGCCCCCCTCTTGAGCTACAGCCCCCAAAATTTTAAAAAAAATGAATGGATTTTTGAAATAGAGACCACCATTTTGAACCAATTGCCATGAAAATTGATTTCTGGCGGTAATTTTACGTGTAGCCATTGATGACCTCGAGAAAACCAGACATTAAGTCTGACTGTACTTTTCAGGCAATCTTGTATACCTTTAACGGCACACATTTTATATTACAGATTAAAAATTTAAAAAATAATTATTAGTAATTTTAGATTTTAGAATCAGATGGCAAAAACTCTCGATACGACGCGTTTTAAGCGAGGTAATGTTTGCGCACTGTGGAAAAGTCAGTGTTTTACCTTGGTGAGCGACAGTAAGTATGCAATCCGCCACACCGCACCGCTGCGCTGCTTCTTGGAGCCGCCCGGCCATAGTAAAAGCGCTGACTTTTCCCCGTTTCGCAGTCTCACGGCCCCAACTGATAATAATGTTTTATACTTATATTTCTTTTCCGCTGAAAACACTTAATTTGGACCGAAAATTAAAAATATGGGAAACCATATTCATTATTCTTCATTCATCATATATTATATTTCTTTTTTGTTTTAATGTTTAGCTAGCGGCCAGACTTGTGACTTGGCGTTCGATATGTTTGAATGTATCAGTGAAAGAATTGAACAGGTAAATTGATGTCATAACTTCCATTGTTTAAAGCATAATTTATTCCAATTTTCTAAGTGTGTTTACTGCCTTCAGTGGCGGCTCGTCCAATATAACAACCACTTTTTTTGCCATTTAAAGTTATGCAAAAGTATCGATTTCTTGTTGTTCAAAGAATCTCTCCTAAAGGTCGATTATTTGACAAAGGCTTAAATAGAGGCAGATTTTGCCTCATTGCACTAGTCGCCACCAACTGTCTCTGAGTAAAGCAGATAGTCACATTCCACGTATGGTTCAAGCTACAGAATTCATGACGCAACTTTGTCAAAAGTTTAAGAGTGATTCTTTCAAATTTCGTTAAAGAAGAACGACATGGTTCGACTCAAGAGAAAAAACGTCAAATTTCGCTAAAGAAAAACGTCATGGTTTGACTCAAGAGATATGGAAAATGAATCAATTTGAAAAAAGGAGGATTAACATTAGATATTTGTATGTAGATTTGCACACAATCTTTGTAACAAAGTTTCCAAAACTGAGAGTCCTAAACACTAAAAATATCGGAGTGAAATACTCGTAAAAAGTGCGCCTTCTGCGGACAAATGGATTCAAGTAATAGATGGAGAGTAGCGAATAAATGGGGCAGTTGCAAGGGTCTGAAATGTTGTGTTTTTTATGAAGAAAATGAAAGTACTTGATGGACTGAGGACAAAGATGCATTTGGTTTCTAATTAAGTCCCACTTTTCTGGTGATGAGATTTCGCCCCAAAGAACATTGTTTTTAATAAGAATTCCGTGTATTGACGTCACCACGCTTACGATTTTTTACAACTTCACACGTGTGTAACTCCAAAACTGGGACAAACCAAAAAAGAAAAAACCAAAGGCATCATTGTTCTCCTCAGCTCATCAAATACTATAATTTTCTTCATAAAAACACACAATTTCAGCCCCCTGCAACTGCTCGCATTAATTTGAAGCTTTACATTCAAAATATGTACTATTTAAAGTTGCAGCAATGTTTTCCCTCTTAATTTATTAACCATCTGAGGGCCAGGTTTGTTCAAAAGTACGCCACTCTTCCGTTTATACATTTAGAGAAGGTAGTTAACAGTTCGTACTCGGGGGAGTTGAAATTGCCTATACGATAAATTGAAGGAGCACCAAGAAATAAACTGAAACAATGAAAATTAGACTTGAGGAGAAAAACGAGTATACTGCTCGGCTTGGCCCATAAAGGCTTAAAAACACACGAACCGCTTGCGCTTGTTTTCGTGGGTTATAAGGGATTCAAACAAGATGACCATTCATTTTAATATAACTCTAAGTATTTACCGCACCGGTAAACTTACATATTTGTATGCATGTAATATGGATTGATTATATATATTCATCAAATATTTTGTATTTTGTTTTGTATTTTAGGCCTGCGGAGGAGTTGCACCCTGAACATCAGTTTTGAGTTGCAAGACAAATCAAAATCGATTTTAAAATGATTGTTACCTCCAAGTTACCAGTGGGAAAGAAGTTACCGAAGAATTTAAACATGTTGGACGAGAAATATAAAATGCATTATTTTCTAGTTACAGTGGGGTAGCGTGCAATTTGACAACGTTGTAATGGGTCCTATTAAACCCATATAAAAGAGTGCGGAGTTGTTCACCAAACGCCGAATAGTTCGATCTTTTTAATGGGTTTAAATGTACACACTTCAACGTTGCCAAAGTACACGCGACGCCACACTATGGTACCAAATCAGATCCTAGGCTGTCAAAAATAGATCCGTTCAAAGTCGCAAAAAAAAAAAAAAAAAACTGTTCTAGCTAAGTACTGAAGATGATTTTAGAGGGTTTATTTAACAAGGTAATCACCCCTGGATTGTCATATGTCCATCGCAGAAAAATATTAGATGAAACCTTAATTCCCGTGGTATTTCATGTCTGTGCATTTTTGACCGCTTAGGATTCGATATGGATCTATACAGTACGCCACTGGCTAGTTAATGCGTGGACTGCATAAAAACATGGATTTTTTCGGACCTGCAAAGCTATTGTTTTTTTGTTTTCTGTTTGTTTTTTGCTTTAAAAATATTTTAGGGTTGATATTTTCTTTTAAAAATCCATAATATGGGACTCATTTCAAGCTCTCAAATGAACAACTTTAAACAATTCTTAGTTACCTTATTGTTTATTAGACATAGTCTCGATTTTTATTCCTAAAATTGTGTCCGGAGGATTCCATTTTTTTTAAATCCACTGTGCGTCGGTTAATTTCAGTCGCGTAGCGTGCAATTTGGTAACGTTGCAGTTCGTCCATTTAAACCCATGAAAAAGATCGAACTATTGGGTGTTCGGTGAACACTTTTTCATTCCACTGACACAATAAAACGTTGGTAAATTGCACTTTACGCCATCGCCATTGGATGATTTATTGCCTGGCGAGAGAATCCTTATTAATACGTTGTTTATGGCCGGTTTCGTTCAAATGAAAATTGAACAAAATTAACTGAATATTGACCAAGTTCCTGATATTCAGGAATTGGAACACTGGATACCGGTTTCCTGCGATTTAAGAAGTCCTTCAGATCAAAAGAGCTCATTAATCGTGTCTACCCATTGTTAAAATTCAGCACCTGTGGCGTAATTAGGAATTTAGCCGTAATTTCCATCTTAAATAAACGATTGGACTCAAAAGCGATCACAAGCTGATTCCACAATCTACATCGAAGTACTAAAAGAATCCAAAACTCTCGATCAAAGTTTTGCGCAGAAATTTTTCGCTTTTTTATCTGAGAAAATATAAGGAGATACGAGTCATTTACTTTACTTTAATATTTTCCCCATTTTATTTATGTTGGTTTTTTACTCATTTATTCATTATTTTTTTCTCTCCTTTTTAAGGAGCAAATTCGATTAGAGAAATAATGATAATAATAATAATAATAATGACAGAAAAATTAAACTGAGATCACACCTCATATTGTAAATATTTCGCTATCATTCTCATTACTTATCAACCTCACTCACCTTGTTTCGTATTTCTTTGTTTCTTCAGAAATAGGCATCATATTTGCACAAGCACGTTGCGTCGTTTGCAGGGGGAAGGGGGTATTACTTCCCCAAAGGTTTTTCACGAAATAAGGGATGATATTGATAGTGGATTCCGGGAGAATATTAAGAGGTAAACGTTTTGAGACTGCCCCCCCCCCCCCCCCAAGAAAAAGTTCACCAAGTCCACCCCACTTTATAGACATTGGGATATTACGGGGAAATATTTTAATTTGGCGTACAAGACCGAAAATAAACTAAGTAATTATGTAAAATGTTGTCAAGTTTTGCCCCCCCCTCTCCCAAGAGATTGGTAAATTGACGTGTTTGCCTATTAATTTTCTCATCTTCTTTATTTTCATCATGTTTTCACATTTCATCTCATTTATAGTTACCTACACAGCTAGTTTACTGAATTCCTGACTTGATTTTTTTTTCAAGTTTTTTTTTTTTTTTTTTTTTTTTTTTTTTTTTTTTAGGTTTTGTTAGTTTTATTTTTGTAAGAAATAAATTCTATTGCATTCACAATTTGTTTTTTCTAAGCCTCCCGAGTTCTTCAATTTCATCCACTCAAATAAAACCGAAATTTAAGTTTCATTATACATATATAGGCTCTAATCATCTGTATGACTGGAAATGCGCAAGGAAAATGGATGGCCTCAAACAGTTGCTGAACTCAGCAATTTTTTGGAAAAAATTAAAAGCGTGCTGATTCTGTTCCTGCAAAGTATGAAAGCACACTTTTATTTCCCTGACAAGGAAAAATACTCCAATGAATACACGAATACTGATTAAATAAAGAGTCATAAAATAATATTTTTATCGATGAATAGATAGTCACATTTCAAATAAAGCGGCCATGAAAAGGGACAGGCAAATTTCGTTCTCCACAGGTCTTTGTTCCGGAATCACCCCCGAGAGAAAACAAAAAAGAGAAACCACTGACAAAAATTCTAGACTTAGTAATATTACCAGAATCACAACTAACGATTTGTGAAACACAGAGAGTCTACTACTTTTACACACAAATTCTGTTGTTACTATCAAAATAGGGTCACAGTACCAGAATTTTCTCAACATTTTCAAAAACTTTTGTACATACAAACATTAGGTAAAACTTCTGGTAAAAGTACCATCCCTTACTTTGGTTCACATGTCCATGTGCTTCTGATATTTTTGCAATTTTTTCCGGCTAAATAAAATTGCAGAGAATAGAAACTTTTTTAAAAAAAATAATAATAATAAACCCCTCAGAGGTTGAGTTGAGTTATTCCTCGTATTTGGGCTACGTGCTATCACACGGAGAACAACGTTCGACAGTAAACTATATGTGTACTTATTAGGTATGTGAAAGGTATGTATCATTTAGAGAACCACCGCGTTGTTTAGAAGTGCTGACTCATCACTGTTCGGCCGTTGACATTAATGTTGTTTAGAACCTATTGGTTTTCTTGCGTAAAACCCTTCTGAATGTTCTCATTGACAATTCTGATGGATTTTACAACAGAATTAACAATTCCGAGGCGATTCCTTATCCGTCAGAAATAAGATTCTAGCTCAATAGATAGCGCCACTAGTCACGCTTTGAAAGTTTTACTTTTAAGGCTTATAGTTTTTTTTAAAGCATTAATCGAACGGGGGTCTTGTACGTCTCCACAGGAACTACACAGTTTTTTACTTAATTCTTTGAGTTCTTTAGTTCTAGATTGATGGAAAAATCAATCACCGAAATTCTGGCAAGCTATTTAAGCTAGGTAATAGCATTCCATCATTATGTTAAAATGCCCCCACACAGCTCTAACATTCTGTCAAAATTACGGCAATGTAGGACCATCGTCGTTAGCATTTCGCTAAAAACAAAAGAAGTGAAGAATTATTCAATTCATGTGGGAACGCCCCTTTTGAATAATGCTTTCAGGGAAAAAAATTATAAGCCCACCTTTAAAATCAAATTCTCAACAAGTGACTAGTGGCGCTATCTATTGAGCCAGAATGTCACTTTATACATATACAGGTGAGGAGTCACCTATAAGATCCACAAAACGGTAGCCCTGCGATTATCATATGTAGCTCGTTGGGTCAAAAAGAGAATAACATAGATAGATGGAGGGATTGGGACTGGGACTCCGACTCGGCAACATCCGTTGGAAAGGTCAGTTACGGGCGAAATATTAAGCGATTATATTTCGGGATTGACATTCCCCCGATCCGATCCCGTATTGCGCACGCACTTTCACTTTTAATTCGTCGCTCGGAGGCGCGCAAATGCAATCCGAATTCCTACGTGCACTGAATTGCATCAATCTTTCAGTCCCTCCCGGAGCATCATGAGCCCGAGTGCAACGCATCGTCAACTCGATGTTGCTCTGCCTCTCGCGCTGGAGCTCACTTCACAATGCACTCTAGATTATTTGTTTACCCCCGGCCAGCGGCCAGCGGCACGGCGCGATGTTTTGTGCATCGCATCACATGGGGGCATAACCTGACCTTTAATCGAGTTCTTTGCCTCCTTCAAAGTTCCAAGTCATTGCCCTGAAAAATCCTTCAACCAAAACATTCAGTGAAGTCAAAGCACCTAATGGGGCTCTGACAAACATTTGTTGTAAGCAAAGGAATAGTGAAATCTAATGTAAAAACCAGCGAAAATCATCACCCAAAAAAAATTCTAAAGTTCAGTAATAAACTCAGAAAACAGCTGTTACGACAAGATTGTAATGTCGGAGCTACGAAGGTACCATGGGAGATTCCTGTCTAATTTGTCACTTTTTCTACGCAAAGACACAGAGATTTTTGTCTCAAATTAGATAGGAATCTCCCTTGATACCGTAGCTCCACCATTACGCCCAATTTTGGGAGTGAATTTCATAAATGTTAGTATACTCATCGTTATTTTTACAGGCTTTTATGCAAGAATCAATTCTTTAATCACCCGAAGCAAAAGTTTGCAAGATTCTCGTCGAGGAGATCGTCAGGGAAAACCTATGTAATAATCGTAATAAAAGTAAAGAAAATAATGAACTTCTGTGGGTTATTTAACAGCAAAAGCGAAACGAAAAAATAAGTATCGAATAGGGCTATTGCAAATTTTTGATGTGATGGATTTAAGAGGCAATTCAGATATGTAAAAACCTGCAAAAATAACAATTGTGGCATCACTGCGAAAACTCACGAAATAGGCACATTCCTTACTTCCTAAAATGCTCTTCATTGTGCGAGCGTAATGTCGGGGTTGAGCACTAATAATGAGGGAGATTTCCCATCTAAATAATTTTGTCACACAACATCAGTAAGAAGTGACCATTAAGAGACAACTTTCTTGTGACACCAGGTGTCACTTTACCATTAACCCGATGTAGATCCCTACTCTGCGGTGTCTAATTATTATTCTGTGAATCTTCACTGAGAAATCACCTCTTCAAAAACAATAAGGAAACACGTTTACCTACTTGTGGCAGTTTTCCTTGCGCAAAGTAAAAATCTGTTGCATGAAGGAGAATCACTGTCACAACAAGGAATCTTTTACTTGTAGCAGCAGACATTTTTTTTTTTCGTTTAAGGAATTCCCCCTTAGTCAATATTGCACTGTGTTGTTTCTTTAACACTAATGAAATACGACTTGGATTAAAAAAGAATTCTCTTAGTTTTCCTTGTCACTTTGTCAGTATCAAGAGAGTGACGAAATTAAGATAGGAATCTCCCTTTTTTAGTGCTCGCCGAATCATACCATTACGGTCGCGCATTCAAAAGCATTTCATGATTTTAGGAGTGGATTTTGTGAGTTTTAAGTGCTGTGAGCATCGTTGTTTTTCGAGGTTTTTACGAAAGAATTGACCCTTAAACCGCTTTTAGAAAAAAGTGCAACAGCCCCATTGGGAATATTATCCACGGTGACACCAAATCTGCAATTATAGTGAAGGATGTGATAGGCAAGAAGTAGAGGCGTGGACGTTCAAACGAAAAACTAGTCTATGACTCTGCGTATTAAATGTTTATAAAGACAAATAGATTGCAATTTTGAATCCATCAAAGCATCATTTCATGCATGGCTCGAGAGACACACTCCTCCGAAAACAATTTGTGCAGCGAGAATTTAAATTAGATTCCTGAAACACCCGATTCTTCAATTTTCAGAGACTCAAATGCCGCTGAGGATGTCAGCCGATCAGCACCTGCATGACAATAAGCATCACACATTTTTGAAGGCGCACGATACGTTCCAACAAATATCATTACGGTGCATAAAGTAGAGTTGGGCAAACAGGAGTGAAATCGATTACACGATTGGTATCGTAATCGTCAAACATTGGAATTAAATTTATTCTTTACAGAGGTCATTTCGATTAAATTTGATTCTTTTGCAACTAATATGATGGGTGACTTGTAAAAAATGAGCCCTGGTTACCGTAAAATCACCCTCCGAAAAAACAACTATTACGATTACTCCCAGCAAAGCTCATAATGATTACGCTTTGTGAGTGGTCCGCCTGTAAGTATTGCGTCAGCTTTAGCATAGTAAGGCCGGCATGATTTTCACACGATTAATTAAGAATGCTCAACTGCACCACCGACCAAACAAAAACTAGAATCAGTCTGTTGCAAACTTTGTGTGAGAATTCAAAAAAAAATTTGGGTGAATTGAAAAATGTCATTGAATATACACGGAACGGCAGCTATAACTAGGACCACATGCGGATATCTGCAAGAATGTGATGAAATACATGTTCGGCACAAAAATCCAGAGCGTGGAGAAAAAGAAGAAGAATAAGAAAAAAACTGAAAACAAAAAAAAAGTGGGTAAAAAGAGAAGTAATAATAGAAATTATGACGGGCCACGATCATTTCATTTGTGGAAGAGAATGAAGAATGGGCAGTCTGCCACCGGAGTTCATGAAAATAGCTAAATCGGTACGACTACATACCTTAAACATCTCATATCCTGGCGTTGCGCGCTAGCTCGGTCCGTCGTAGCCTGTTCAGTGTTCACTGTTCGTCGTTCCGTTGGTATTTTTCTTCTTTTCTTCTTCTTTTTTTTCTTCTTCCCTGCCAATGAAAATAGTCGACTTCAACCGATTCCACACCAAGATTCGTTTCAATCCACGCCACTCCGAAAGAAAAGTGTGCCTTTTTACTCTTTTGGCTTCTCGAGTTTCCCAATAATTTTTATCCAGTGGTCGGTGTGTTTCCGGTGGTGAAGCGTGACAAACAATAACAAAAAAAGTTTCGGGTAGTTCGTTACTGATTTGATATTCTGCGCGCGAATCGTGATCTGTGACTTTTTGAAATTAATTCCACAACGCCTTATTTTTTTACAACCTCATTCCGACACCTTCATTTGCTGAGATAAGAAATCGCATTTTTTCCATTTAACTGTGAGTACAAACGAGATTGATTATCCCATATTTATGAGCAGAGTTGGGTAAATTGGGTTGGTAATCGATTACACGATTACTAAGTAATCGTAATCGTCGATTTTTTGGAGGGTGATTTCTCGGTAATCAGAGCTATCTAATTCATGACAGATCACCCATCAGTTCTTAATTAGAGTGATCCTCGGGGGTTTTTTTATGTGTATTTGAGAAGATTACGTTTAATTACCATCCGAGGGTTTGGAGATTACCGATTGATCGTGTGAATTGGTACTCGTGTCATCAATTACCATCCTCATTTGCCCAACTGTAATAGTGGGTTGGCTATACTATACCTGGCTCAACGAGCCATGCGTTTTGGTACTTCCTTACCTCTGAGTCATGTGTTTTATCCGTATATTTCTGCGTGTTTCAATTGAAATAACTTATTATACTCTATGAAAGCTGTGATTAATGTATACCGGTGAAAATCGTAATCATTCGTAGGTATTAAAAAATTGAAAGGTACACAGAAGAAAAAAAAAAATATAAAAAAAAAAAAAAAAAAAATATTTACCAAAAGCAAGCACAACAATGTGTTAACCAGATTTGTTGTATTTGTATGCGATAGTTCTTGAAAATTTGTAGGAAATTCTTGTACATAGACCAGATTCAAATAAAAACACTAAAATCTTTAGAGTAAATAAAATACCAGAAATTCCTCGGTTGACATGTTGCTGTACCTCTCGTATTATTAGAATTTAGGGATTATTTTTTAGAGCAATATAAGAACCAAAACAAAACTAGCCAAGAATCATCAAGTCATTATTTTCTTAGTTTTTAACAACTTTGAAGTTTTCAGTATAAATGTGAATGTTCTTCGAGTGAAAATTAGGCAGTGGCGTAGCGTGCAGTTTGGCAACGTTGCATTGTGCCCATCCTAACCCAGATCGAACTATTAGGTGTTCGGACACCTCCGCATTCGATCTTTTACATGGGTTTAAATGGACACAATACAAAGTTACCAAATTGCACGCTACGCCACTGAAAATAAGATTTCTTCCAAGTTATTGCGTCCAGCAATTTTAACCATATCGAATCATAAATTTAATGAATAGTAGAAAATACTTACATAGATTTTCAGACGTTAAAAATGGCGGAATGACCTTTCGATTGATCAAAAGCTGCCCAATTTCAACGATTCATAAACCTGATGATTATCTGTTATTATCAGTAGCGGTTTGTACGCAATGTGACAACGAAGAATTCTCTCCATTTACATCTACGTGAAATAAATCGATCTTCAGGGTATTCACTGAATCCCTTAGAAATCGATATTTTCGCATAGGTTCAAATGGCAAAAAACATGGTTGCCAAATATAACTAGCCGCCACTATGGTTATTATTAAACTTGCTGAAAGCAATACTCCTTTAACAGAAGTTACTTTAAACTATACGTTTGGTAGTTTGCTTTGTGTGAATTATGCAATTTCTACGCTATTTTTCGGCGTACGCAAAAAGTCTTTGTTTCCAAGGGAACTAACCAAAGTTAGGACCAACAATTTTCTTTCCTTTAGCTTTCTACCTTGTTCACTCATAAAACTCACCCCCCTCCCACCACTTCCTTACTATTGCAGTGAAAAATCAACGTCTCGCTAAAACTTTTTCCGTGTTGCTTTTAGGGGCCTCGGTAAGAAGAAAGGCTCTTGAAGAAAATTACCTTTTAAGATCGGTGCTTACCAGCGGTTGAACAACATGATTAAAGTTGATGAGAATGATCCTATCGGAGGTAAGAGCTTGAGTTTGAATGCCTGGTGTTTTTGAGTTGTTTCATTTTTGTTTCCATTTTTTCTGTAATTTTTTCGAGAAGGACTTCTCAGTCACACTAACAATCATTGCTATTTAGCAAGTTTCTCCTGCGCTGCATTTGACTTTTCGTTAAATAGTTCCATGATACCATTTAAATCTAAGATTCAAAAATTTTAATTTCATTTGCAGTGACGAAATTTTTATACTCTGTTCGAGATTATTGTATCTTTTTTATAGTGGCGTAGGGTGCAATATGGCAAGGCTGTACTTTCTCTATTTAAACCTATTGAATACATCGAACCGCAGGGTGTTCGTGTGAACACCCTCAAATTCTACCCTTTAAATGGGGTTAAATGGACTATATATAATGTTGCCAAATTGCACGCTACGCCACTAATCTTTAACCCCTTTTTTAAGTGATTTCAAGATTTCTATTTTCAATGGTTTGAAACCAGCAGCCATTGGCTTCAATATACTCTTGCTCTGCGTGTTGCAGAAAAAAAGAAGGAAATTCATTCTTGAATAACCTTGAGGTTAAAAATGGTCCTTGAAAATCCTTGCCCAAATCTCCATGCAATAAGGATTTCCATGGAATCATAAGGATTTCCGTGAAAATGTATGGAAATCCTCAAGAATTTATAAGGATTTCCGTGCAATTACGTGAGGATCCTTATGATTTCACGGAAATCCTTATTGCAGGGAGATTTGGGCAAGGATTTTCAAGGACTATTTTTACCAGGTTACATGCATACTTATCACTATGAGAGTTATTTCTATTGAAAGGGAAACGAGACGAAAAACAGCAAACCCATCAATTAATGTGATTCCGGGCGAAGCTTGTCAAGCTTTCAATGCGATGGATAGTGCCACTAGCGCTGCTCAAAAAGTCAACATTTTTGGGCTGAAATTGATGGATTTACACTGGAAGCACAAAATTAAGGAACGTCAGCACCTGTAAACATACCCCAGGAAGATATACTGAAAGTTTGAAGCAGAAATACTCAAAAATAAAGCCGGAATAAATTATGAAAAATGAAATACGAAAATTCTCATAAGCCTCAATGAGTGAGAGTGAGGCAGATAGACATACTCACTCGCATTCACTCGTACTCACTAAGTTTATGGCGAAACGAATTACACAATTTACGGCTTTAACTCTTGACCAATTTCGCCCGTTTTGGGCTTAACACATCCATACAAAAATTTCGAAGGTGCTGACGTTATTGAATTTTGCGTTTTTTCTTTGGTTTCAATTTAAATTGCCAAAACACGGCTTTTACCAAAAGTGACTAGTCGCGCTGATCAACGTATTGAAATCTGGAAAATTTTCGCTTGAAATCACCTTAAGAGGAGTTTAAAAACCAGAAGAAAAAAAAAAAAAATCACATCTAATGAACTTTACACCTCAAGTGGCCGTGCATTTCTTATTGCAGCTGTGGCGAGGTATGAAATTTGGCAACAATGTATTTTCCCAATTTAAATTTACCAAAAAATTTGAACGCTTTAGTCAGCGGCGATGACCAGGCATTTCGACCTTTCTAATGTGTTTAAATGGGAAAAAGAAACGTTGCCAAATTGCACGCCTCGCCACTTTATTTCAACTTCCTCTTCCTCTTCATTTGTATTTGCTTCTGTTCGTTTGGTTTGGAGTTTTAATATTTCCCTCTTATCGGCATTCCCCAATGCTTTTTTCTATGAAAGATTTGAAAAACTTATGATCCCTTAAACGCGCTTTTTTCCTTCCACTGTTTCTTGTAGAGGTGCATGTTTGCAATTTAAAGGTTTAAAACCCAAATTTTCTGACCTTATTTTTCTTATGTTCTTAGACGAGCCATTATTGGTCGCCTTTGATTATTACTTCATGGCACAAAGTGTGTATCCTGCGAAGTGATAAAATTATTAGAAAAAAATAAAATCATATTTGAACTTTTATTTTGGGGAAGTTTTGGAAAACTTCTTCTCCTCCCCCTCCTCACCCGATTTTCTTTGTATAGCCGGACTGAAGCGCTATTGCATAGTTATAAGAGAAGAACCAATGTAGAGAAAAAGAGATAGCAAAATAAAACATTATTTTAACTCCCCGTCAAATTAACCTTTATAATAGATCATCCCCCCAAAGTTTTTGGAAACTCATTGGACCATTATTTTCTTTTTTCAATAAAGCATTATAGGAAAAATAATATCGGAATAGGTGGTAAACTGCCTTAAAGTGTCGAAAATCGGGGCACAAATTGAAATTTTGCCTCCTTCGGGAATTTTTTTCTGGATACGCCCTTGTATCAACAAAAGCAAAGACCGTGTGGATTATTTTCTAACGGAGCGTTTTGCATTTATAAACCTGCAAATTCACTCAATGAATATATAACTATATTCCTTCTCATCCGAAGTTTTTTCTTTTTCTTTTCGTTGAAATGCAAAAGAATTCTTCTTTCATGAAAATTGTTTTCATTTTAGAAAACAATGAAAGTAACCGTCAGAGACGATTGAGTGCAATAGTCGATATTTTCTTTTTTCTTTTCTTCTTAAATTGGACGTTTAATATTTTGCCTGATAGGCTTAAGCATGAAAGAAATGGACTATCTAATCTTGTTGCACACTTCGGCTAGGGCGTTTTAAAGTATCAATTCAGAAGTAAGAAGCCGTAAAAATGACAATGGCGGTATCAGAAAACACAAAAATTCATTAATAAACTCAAAAATTGCGAAAAACACTGGCCAATATTCACCGCGTATCTTTCTACAACGTGCACGAGATTTTGCGGGTTTAGCGCGGCATATTCAAATAATCCTGGCCGATTGTCATCACAGCTGACTTCATAAACAAATAAACAGTACATAAACACTGATGACGTCTGTTCGAATTCTTACGTACCAATATTCTCGATTCCACAATAGGTTGTGAAAGGTATGGAAACCGATATTTGTGTCGGAAACTTATCAAAATGAAACATTAACACACTGCAGAAGTTCCAAATAGGATTCCACTTTCAATCATCATCCTTGGAACTCTTGAGTGTTATTGTTTCATTTTGATAATTTTTCGACGCAAATATAGGTTTCTGTACCTTTCACAACCTATTGTGAGGAGCTGAGGATATTGGGACTTAAAATTCGAACAGATGCCGCCAGTGTGTAGGACCTACACTGTAGGTACAGTTTATTTGTTTATGAAGTCAGCTGTGATGACATAGTCGGCCATGATTATTTGAATGTGCCGCGCTAACCCTGAAGTGGTGGAAACATACAGGGGTGATATTAGTGTCAAATGTTTTTTTTTTTTTTTTGTTTTTTTTTTGTTGCAATTTTACAATTTGCATGTGAGTTTGTTAATGCATTTTGGTGTTCTCTGATGCTGCCATTCCCTGGTAAAAATAATCAGCTAAATGTCATCATATTGACAGTTAGCCTGCGATTTAAGACCTGACGACAACATGACGTCATGTAGACGTCAACATGACCAACATGACGTCAACATGACCAACATGACGTCACCATGACGTCAACACGGCGTCAACAATGTCAACATGTCAGCATAATCTCTGTTGACATCATGATGACGTCGTGTTGACGTCAACATGACGTCAGGTCTCAAATCTCATGCTAACTGTCAACAAGCTGATTATTTTTACCAGGGTTTGTCATTTTTACGACTTTTTACGTACGAAATAATACTTTAAAACGCTCTAGCCGAAGTGTGCAACAGACCGATTTGGAAGTTCGCAGTATTTCGCCTGACAGACTCAGACATGGAAGAAATTAGAACGTCATTCAGGACGTTTCTGGATACTTTTCCGGACTCTGAATTCTTTAGCGGGAGTGTTGATGGCGACGGGAGGATGATGACAGTCGTTGGGGGAGAATGAAATTGTGTCAATTAATAAAAACAAATTATGAGTGTCTAGCGTTGGCCCTCCAACTGCCGTGCCGTCCACGCTCGATTCTCTGGGTCGTGAATTTTCCAGTTCAAATATTTTTTCACTCTTGATCGAGTGGCTCCCTCGTGGAAACACATTTTTTTACCATACGTCGCGCGTCGAGACTCTGATCTTGAACGAGAATTCGGAGCCACGCGTGTTCTTTCAATGTCAAAACGAACAACTTTCAAACTAATTTGCACTCCTCACCGAATTTTAAGTGAACTTCACGAATAAAGTTTGTAATCGTATTTATACAGTTTTTAATTTCTTAACGTTTTTATGTAACTTGAAGATGAACTCATTCAGAGAGAAAAAAAGAAAATAAATTAGAGCCAAGGTCCTTATGCAACAGGTCGGCCCGGTGCCGCTGTGATCTTGACGTTTCTTTCCCTTGACAAAATGGCAAAAGCGTCATATATTACTTGCACCCACCAGAAAAAGTACCTCCTTTTGATTTTTAGAGCTTTACTTGTAATTATGGTCCATAAATGTCCGTGTTTCAATCTCCATGAATGAAATTTACTTATTAATTTCCACCCAGTACAAAGAAATCGATGAAGTTTTTATGGTAATCAATATCATTTGAAGGATTTTTGTATGTACTGCATGCTTCATAAAGAGATTTAGGCACGAAAATTGCATGGACCATTTTTAACAGGGTTCGAAATTTGGATTAAAAGATTACAGCGCTGCTGGACTGATACCTGATACTAACTTTGATACTTGGTGCTTTAATTTTAATGATTGACCTAATAGTCACGTCGAGTCGTGTCGAGCAGTCCGGCAGTCATCAGTTTGACACCAGTTTTTACCAATTTCAGTCAGACAGATAATGACTCAAGTTGATCCAACCGGCCACCATGCTCCGTACAGCTAGTTGAAAAGTAGCATTGTTCACGGTTAGCTAAAGTTTAAATAAAAAGTAAATAAAATAAGATAAGTTGTAAGATGGATTTTATTTGAGGCAAGCAGGTAAGTGCGGGAGGATTTAAAGAGTAGAACAAAAATTAGGAGTATGACTTTTTTCACCTCCAAAACCTTGATTTATAACGTTTATGCGACAAATTCATGCAGAAGTGTTAAAAGGAAACACTTTTCCTAACCGTTACGTATCAGTTTAAATTAATTAGCCAAAATAAAAGTTTTATCTTTCTAATGACTTTTTATGCTACTAGGGTATACTTCTTGATGGTCGGCTTATCATGACTAATTTCATGTTTACAGAGTTGGAGCCGAGCTTTCCATATCGGGATGTTCAGATCAAATGGAATGTTGACGTCAAGCAATATTATGAACTTCAGTCTGAAATTGGAAGGTTAGTCACGATGTGAAAATTCGAGTAAAACCTTTTTATTGGACCGTTTACTTTATTATGTCTGTTTATTTCGTCATGAACTATTTTATATGAACCGCTGTGCGATGAATCAAACTATTTGAATGAAAATAGATTGGCGGAGAGGAAAATCGGAGAGAGCTCGAACGATAAAATTGCACCCACACGCTCGATCTCACCCATTTAAAAATACTCACCAATATACCAGAGTGTAAACACGTGTGAAAACGTCACTGTGTCATGTGTGTCTAACTGGAATGCTCATAAATAATTTCTCGAAACATATTCCGCATTTTGAAAAGAGACTTTTTACGTAACCAATAAATATAATACGCAGCAAACATATCTATAAACTATGATTAAATTATCAATACTTTTGATAGGTCATTAAATCATTGAAAGTTGGTTGCTATTTTGGGATCTCGTTTTAGAGGACGCTGAAAAAAACAAAAAAACAAAAAAACCTAAAAAAAAAAAACAATAATGCCTCAAGGCGCAGATTTACTAGTTTTTTCTACGAGGGGTGAGTTTTGGATATTTTTGTAACTCATACAAATATCGTTATTTTTGCAGCGTTTTACATTGGAAATTAGATTGTCCATTTTCCTACAATCAAACCTTGCAAGAGCTCCTGACTGTTCTAGTTGTGCGGTAAATCTTATCGATTTCCGTTCGGGCCGACCTCTGATTCCAAACAAACTCAACGTAATTTCCTCATGCATAAGCGCATTTTTGAATGGGAATTTCAGTTGTTAATCCTCGAAGTTATAATGCTACCTTTTTTTGCGATTATAAATTCTACGTCCGCGAAATTGTTTAGTTGTGTACGCCTGGTTCCACGACTAAAACTGCCGAAATCAACAAGATAATACAGTTTCGACGATGCATTTGGAGGTTGGAATCACCTAAATGTTATTGTTATTATGTTGTTGTGGGATGAGAGGATTTTTACGCTTTAACGACATAGGTGTCCGCCCCCAATGAATACAAAACAAGGGTCCCTAGACACAAACATGGGCTTTTTTCTTATAATTGGACCGTAAATCGCGTATATTATGGCTATTCCGATGTTAATTGACCTGCCGAGTTCGAATTTGGCCTTAGTTTTGATCGAAATATTCTAAATTTTCCACAATTTAAACTTTATCACGAACATTTATTAAAAGTAGAATATGCTTAAAATCGGGACGAGTTAAGTAGAAAATGATATCATTTTTGAAATCAGCGTCCCAAATACTATTGATTAGCACACTATTAATGTATTCATCACGAAAATTCATTGAAATACATTGAAATTTTGTTTAAAAAAACACTGATGTTTGGTGCTTTCGCGGACAGTTATGTCGTTAAAGAGGCCTACTTGGCTAGAGAGGGGATATGGCGAGAATTTGGGTGATTCAACCTACAAAATGCTTTGTTTAATCTGTTATAAGTATCTTGTCGATTTCAGCAGTTTTTGGTCAAGGAGCCAGGCATAACTAAGCGTTTTCGAGGACGTAAAGTTCACAATCGGAAAAAAGCCGCATTATTGGGGCTGTATGCTCACTTTTTCTGTAAGATCAGCTATACCTACTATTATCTTTTGATTTTAATACAGTCGATTCTGGTATAGAAACCTCCAAAAACAAGGATCAGCGCTAAAAACTTCCGAAATCCACTTCTAAACTCGAGAAACATTTTCGAGAGCGTAATGATTGCGTAGGACAGTAATTATATGGGAGATTCCCATCTATAATAATACTGCAACTCCATCAAAAAGTGACCAATATAAAACGACGTTCCTTTGACAACGGTGTCACTAGGTGTTACAGTACCATGGATCACACATCTGGTGTCTAATTATTCCGCGTGAATATTCCTTGTCAGCTAGAGAGAGTGACGAAATTAAGAAAGAAATCTCCTATTATTACTGCCCTGCACCACCATTACGCTCGCGCCAATAAAAACGTTTATTGAGTTTATAAGTGAATTTTGGAAGTTTTTTAGTGCTGCCATCGTTGATTTTGGAGGTTTTTTCACCTGAGTCAACTAATAAATCTCTTGTAGCATAAGTGTGCAACGGCCTCATTGTTTGATTTAGTAGCCAAAATGTCCATTACAAATGCGCTTATAGGGAAAATCCATTGAATTAGAGTTGGTTTGGAACCAGTGTTCCCCGAACGGCAATCGATCGATACGATTTATATCGCTCTGCTAGAACAGTCTATTGTCGTTTCTATATCACCGCACGCACCGCAATGCGCATCGCGGAATTAAGCCGCGGCCGGCAGCGGCCAGAGGCCCGAAGTTGTCGGGCGTTTGAGCGTCTGGAGACTCGGAGCACGGAGAGGGCGAGAGGTTATTCATGCTTGGAATTCGAAGTTGCCCGGACCGGCGCGGTGTCCGCGTGTTTAGTGTTTATAGGTTAAAAATATCACGTCGACTAAAATCTGCGGCTAGACTAAATTTAAGTCCTCGTTGACTTCAGCGTCGCTCGTTGCGTTCGTAGGTTGGTCCTAAAGTTGGGACTAAACATTTGTACGGACCGGACATGAACGTCGTTGCGTCGTGCTTGAACGCCGAACAGCGCTGCCGTTTTGCGTGTAATTTATGACATTTTTCGATCCACCGATGATCCCAGCGGCTGAGAAAAGATCACACAGTTCAGTTCAGTGTATTACTGCAAAACACGAAAGCACTCTCGTCTGTAATCTTTTCTCAACCGGTGGGGCCGTCGATGACATTAAAAGAGCTTGCGGGCATTTTAATAACGAAACGGCGATTGCACCGATTGAAAAAAGATTATTCAAATGAGAGTATTTTCATGTATTACAATCATAAAAGGAAC
This sequence comes from Trialeurodes vaporariorum, assembly GCA_011764245.1. Classification (NCBI taxonomy): domain Eukaryota; kingdom Metazoa; phylum Arthropoda; class Insecta; order Hemiptera; family Aleyrodidae; genus Trialeurodes; species Trialeurodes vaporariorum. The sequence goes on along the minus strand of VMOF01000111.1, from coordinate 56,401,774 downwards.
TGAACCGTGTAATCTTTCCTCAACCAGTTGGCTCATCGGTGAATAGAAAATTGTCATTAATCATACGCAAAACGGCAGCTTTGACGCCGGACGACGCGACGCGACGACGTTGCACGGCTGTTGACGTTTTCGGAATGAGCACTAAACATCGTAAGTATTTTTACGATGCCCATCTCTACGCCAATCCCTCTCAAGAAGAAAAAAAAAGTCGCGATTATAGTTATGGGAGCAGTGATGCCGATTTGTTTTGCTATTTTACTTAAAAATCAAAATATGCCGATTGAAATGATGACTTTATGACGGAAATTACGTTTTTTATGACTCTGAGTTGAAAAATATAGCTTTCACAGCTATTTTACTGCAGAATTACGTATTTTTCCGCTGTCACTAAAAATCGTCTATTGTTGTTTTTTTGCCACGAAGCTCCAGATCGTGGTGCCAAAAAGCGACACACGAGTTAAAAATACGAAAATCTGCATCAAAATAGCTGTAAAAACTACAATGTTGTCTTATAGTTAAGGAAAACGCGTCATTTTCATCGTCAAATTATTATTTCAATCTATATTTCGACATTAAGCAAAATGTCAAAAAACACTGATACCATAACAAATCAAAACTATACACACATACATGGGGGTGTTTCAGGTTTAACGTCAGGAAATTTTAGAGGCAATGTTTGAAGTCAAAATAAGACTTTTTTCCTCCATAAACACTGGTTTTAAAATGCTTCCCCTCTGATCGAGCTACGCCATTCCTCAAAAATTAGAGGAAAAAATTCGTTTTTTGCGTGTTTTTATTTTTTTCTTAAGGTTACAAAGGAAAAAGACGCGCTAAAGAAGTAGCTTTCACTTTAAAAAAAAGGTGGATATTATATTTTTACTGAAGTTAACTTTCAAATACGTTAGAGGGAAATTGACACAACAGCTCGAGTGACAAAAAGGGAATGCAACGTACGGGCATGATTTTTTTAAAGATATAAATAAAATAATAATCTTATTACTGAGGTGGTTTTTTCGAGAAATTTGACTTTTTGTTGATGGAAATAGTTCTACATGGAACAATATACGTTTGAATTAAATGCTGAATGGGTATGTTTCAAACTTTTGCTGCAGCGTTATATAGGGTCTACTCTGTTGTATAATTGCGTGATCACATTGAAAGCATTAAAAAATCTCAAAATCCACCCCTTTAAACTTAATGAATGTCGAATTTTGCACAGTTCAATTGTGGCGGGGTCGAATGAAAGAGGGTCTCAATGGGAACCCTAGTAAAAATGTTCCATGAACTCTGTTCCAATTTTCCATGTGGACATAGAAATCACTGTGATTTCCGTGTAAATTCACACGGAAATCAACCTAATTTACATGGAATTCAAGGCGATTTCCATGTCCACATGGAAAATTGTTCATGGAACATTTTTACCAGGGAAAAAGTCCCATCTGATCACGAGATTCATGCTGAGAAAAGTGATTCATCATAGAGTCAGCTGAAATTAGATGGGACTCCCCCATACTATGGCCCTCTCATTCGACCGCCAACTTTAAACTTCATTAAACTCATTTATTGAGTTTTTGAGTAGATTTTGAGGCTGTTCGATGCTTTCAATAAGATTTTCACGCGATTATACTACTGAAAAAATGCAGCAAAATTTTGCAACAGACCCATTAAACAAACGTTAGTTCAAGCTAGCACAGCCGCTGAGATAAGTTGAGCCAACCCGCAAGTATTGGACCCCCTCTTTATTTTGAAGAATCCTCTCTCTCCCCAATGCTCCCCCCAGCTATTCTTCATAACCCAATACGGAATTCTCCCGATCCCTTCCGTTTCAGAATGAACTCCGTAACCAACGGTTAGGACAACGTGGGCCAGGTACCACGAATCCTGATCGCAAACTGATGGCGGAGGATCCATGATGCCTGTCAAGTAATGCTGTAGCATTCTTGGGTTTATGCCATTCATTGTCGAACTTGTGCTGGATATGTATTTTGCCATGGCTTTCTCGTCGAGTGGGACTAGTTCATTTAATTTGGCCACTCGGACGCCTACAGCGTCGCTTTTGAACCTGCAAGCTCCTTCTTGTGCCTCGTACGGGTAACTGGCTTCGTAGTCCAAACCGCCCGTGTCAATCACAGACGCTAGCATTGTCTGTGCGAAGTCGTGATCAGCTGTCAAAACGAGAGAAATTACAGTTTAGTGACAGTGGGTCAAATGATATGCACATTTGCTACGAACAAATAAAATATTGATTCCGATAAGGTAATTCCTGGCGGAACTTTTCCAGATTTCAATCCGATGGAAAGCGCCACTAGTCGCTTTTGAGAAAAGTCGCGTTTTTGGCATTTTAACATATTGCCTTAAAGCGACGTAAATGTCGCATCACGTCCTGATTTTGAATACCGATGCCCGTAACTCAGCAACAAAACGATCGCTACAAGGGAGCGCTACTCGCGCGTAAAAATCGCACATAAGCGTTGTTACTTATATACGTAGCAACTGTTTTGAAATTAATTAATAATTCAATGGGTTTAATGGAGCTGTTGCAAACTTTTGCCACAGGCTTATTAATAGTTGTTAATGGGGTAAAACGGCCGCCTGCTTAAAAATAACGATTAGCGCTCTAAAAAAATCACGAAATCCACTCCTAAAATCATAAAATGCTTTCAAACGCGAGACCGTAATGGCAGCCGTTGCCGCCTAAATCTTACGGACATATGTTGCTTCTTAGGTGGTGTCGGGAGAACACCTCGTCAGGATGGAGCTAATTGAGATAGGGTAACCAAATGTAATCGGTGGCAACGGTCGCCATTACGGTCTCACTTTTGAAAGCATTTTATGAGTTTGGGAGTGGATTTCGTGATTTTTTAGTGCTCTAACTAATCGTTATTTTTTCAGGTTTTACCCCATCATCAACTATTCATAAAGCCTGTAGCAAAAGTTTTCAACAGGTCTATTGTAAACGAACAAGGAAAAATCTAGAAGTTTAACTTTCAAAGCAATCGGATAGGATGCGGCCTCGGAACCGTGCCGCGGCGAGGTGCGCTCCCGCCGGCTTGGTCGGATTTTAAGCACCCCATAATTCGGAAAGCTTTTCGGCTTTTTCACTCCGCAGCAAGTGTGCGGCCCCATCTTATCCGATTACTTTAAAAGTTAAAACTATACTCTGCTCACGATAAGAAGGCGGGTGAGAGCTCAGGTAGTAATGCACTATTTAGCAACAGTGTGGCTATATCGGCTATTTCAACCCTTCGCAGTGGCCGTTGTTCTTCCGACTTCTCTCTTGGCACGGAAGATTTCCAAGAACCGACAGACTCAAACATTTACACACGTCCAGTAAAAATTGCGAACGGTCAAAAATACGAAAAAACGGACGAAATTTTCGCCCTAAAGGGCCAAAACTCGGCAGAAATAGTCGAGTTTGAATATTAATGACTCTCAGAAATTCGTATTTTTCAGTCCGAATTAAATTCAGGATATTTCGTCTAATATCGAATTTCCGAGAGTCATCAGTATTCAAACTCGACTATTTTCGTCGAGTTTTGGCCCTTTAGGGCGAAAATTTCGTCCGTTTTTTCGTGTTAGTGACAGTTTGCAATTTTTACTGGACGGGTGTGAATTTTAGAGTCCGTCGGTTCTTGGAAATCCTCCGTGCCAAGAGAGAGTTCGGGAAAACAACGGCCACTGCGAAGGGTTGGAGTAGGCCGAGTAGCCAGCATAAGCCGCACTGTTGCTAAATAGTGCGTCACTACCTGAATTCTCACCCGCCTTCTTATCGTGAACAGAGTATAGTATCAAAGATTTTAAGCTCTCGTTTTTCAAAATCGGTCCATTTTTGTGGATTTTAGAGGGGGGATACCTAGTTATTGAAATCCGACCGACAACTGTCGACAATCTTCATAGGTAAGAGATTTGTATTAGCGCGCTGAAAAGGTGGCTTCCCATAACTCATATATGTATAAGCGAAAAACGATCTGACCGTAGGTACGGCACACTTTAAAAATAGAAAATAAATAATTAAAAAAAAAATGACGAGCAATGAGGCAGTTGCAAAGGTGTGAATTTCGGTTTTTTTTTTTTTATTAAGAAAATGAAAGTACTTTGATGAACTGAGAACACATCAGGAACCTTTGGTTATTTCTTGAGGATCTTGGTTTCGGAAAAACGCTCGTATCAAGTTGCACAAATTCGTGGTTGTTGTGATGTCATAATGCGGGATTCTCATTTAATACAATGTATTTTGGGCCAAATGCGCCTACGAAACTTTGTCAGGAACCTAAGGCATCTTTGTTTTCAGCAAACCGAGTATTTTTATTGGCTAACTACGTAACACCTGAATTAGGACCCTTGCAACTGCCATATTACCGAGATATTAGACCTACTATATTTACCAATGGGACAGAGGGGGCATAACTTAATAAATCACTCACCTCCCCCACATCCATATTGTGCTTCATCACAATCTACAAGTTGTTGCTCGGAGAAGAAAGACTGCTTCCCATATTTTATTGCGTACAGATTTTCAATATTTCCCACAGAAGCAAATGCATAGCAAGAGTTGCATGTAAGTTGATTCTTCGCAGGTGTCACAGCTCCTCGAATGCGCCAGTCAAAACTGTCCGGTACCGTCGGATCATCAATGTCTTTTTCCGAAATGTCAACTTTTGATTCGTTTGCGGTGGCGTTAAACTTTAGTTTCGAGTTCCCGAGCTTTTTTAAAAACTCTTCTTGAGTCCAATCGGTCATGTGATTGATCCCATAAACAGCCGTTCCTCTTTCCTCCCTAATTCAGTTCGGAAAATCTTCCTCAAGTTGGCCTCGAAAGTTATGAACCTGTGCAAGGCTTCTTGTGGAGTAGCGTAGGTTTTCTTGAAATTCACCCGAAATTGTTCAAACTTGAGAAATTTGTTCCGAAATTCGCGGTTCGGATCCGACTGGTCAACATCCGATGCAGAACTTCGCAAAAATACAACAGTCGAAATGAAAAAAAACAATAAAGAATGATTCATTTTCATATAATTGTTCAGGTGGATTTACGATTTTTTGCTGTGATATGATTCTGTTCAAAAACGAGACGAAGAAATAAATTACTTCGATGTATGCATTAATCCGACTTCCTGAAAAATAATCATTGAAATTGATGTGATCTTTGCCAAAGGCTTTCTTTAAGTTTCAGTAAGAATTGTTCAGCTGTTATTAAAAAACTATGGACTAATTGAAAGGGACAAAAACGTAATCAGTCTAATAAACACAAATAAAAATAAGAAGCACGCAACTCAAAGAACACAAAATCTGGGGTTGAGAGTTAGAAAAAAATAATAAAAATAATAGGAGATTAAAATGTGAAAAAGAGTCACTTCCACTCTGAATGGCAAAGAATTAACAGAACCAAGACTTAACAGAAATGTCGGGAAAAAACATCACAAGTTGAAATCGACTGCATGAAACAATATTTTTACAGAACTCGCCCTGAGTGACGTTTGGAAAGAAATTGAAGATTTCTTCGGTCAAGGGATTTCCAAATTAGATTAAGGCAGGAATTTTCAATTCAGAGACGCTCTTGAAGCGCACCAAAAGGGCAAATCACAAGGAGCGATTTCAAGGTAGCTTCTTAGCTTGTTAGAATCAAGATTTCTCAAAAATTGCCGATCATCTAGGTTAGGTTAGGTCCATTGTGGAAAATTTCCAAATGCCGTATCAAGACGTCTGATTTATACTTACCTAACCTGAAATTCCAGTTACAGCTACCGGAATTTCCTGTTAGGTGAGTATTAAATAGATAGCCGTCTTTTTGCGGCAGTTGGAAAATTTTTCTCACTGTCTCTGGATTACAACTTTTCTCACACGACTCGACTCGGCTTGAGTTTCAAGCAGATTTCAAAGAAAGTTTCTAAATTGTGTCGATACTTTTGAATGTGTCTCTTGCACCGTTTTGCCACACAGTATAATCTGACGCACAAATTCCTAAGTAGTTTAACTCGAGAAATGCAAAAACAAAAGAAACAAAAAACCGATGAACACACTAAGAACCTTCAAAATTTAGTAAGAAAATTGTAAATGCCTTTTTGAGATCCGTAAATTAAAATAGCACGCTTGCAATTTGTAGACCATCAAACAAACTACTGATTTTGAAGCTTGCTTCTTCATTGGAAATTGCAATCTTCTTCTAGCTTCAAATCGAGAAGCCCCGATCCACGCAGATCCGCGTGCGTTGACTTGGATTTAATTTAGTGACTACCGTCTGCTTGTTTTATGGTAAATAAAAACTGCCAGCTCGCTGATAAAGACATTTACGACTTTAAGAGTGTCTGAGGTTCTTAAAGTGTTCATAATTTTTTTAGGGTCAAAATCCTACGGAAGTCATGATCCATATTCCATATTGATGAGGCGAAGCTTTGCAATAGACGTTAGAATTTCAACAATTTATTCTGTTGAGGAATCAAGTCAATAAATACCTAAGCAAATTTTCGCGACGAATATATCTAACGTAATTATACAAAATCATTGCAAACCCACGCATGACATCAGAAGATGACACGAAACTGGATTGTGTTTTTCAAACTTTTTCGGTGTTTTCAGGCATTGATGGCATCAATTCGATATTTAATTCAAGTCCGGAGGTAAATTAAAAATCGGTTTGATGCCATTGATGCCCCGAAAACACCTAAAAACACAATTGAGTTTTCTCGAATGTATAGGTTAGGTTGGTATTGTTAATAATATTCAATTGCGAAAATTCGCTAATAGATTCATTCACGTGTGTACAGTTCACTTGACAGTTTTCCTTATAATTATTGAAACTTATTAACGGTCCAGTTCTGAGAATTTATGACTGGTTTTCTGATGACGCGTCGCGTGCAATGTGGCAATCCTGAATTCTATCTATTTTAACGCATGAAAAAGGTCGAGCAATTGGAGGTGCATAATACACTTCCTCGAATCGATATTTTGCATGGATTTAAATGTGAAAATTGCAACGTTGTCATACGTTGTTATAGGGCTCTCATTATTGACGACAGGAAGCTTGCGTGACGCCTGCTATGGGCAGACCAATTTCGACGTCGACCATTCCACTTAAAACGCGTCGCAGTAAAAAATGAAAGTCTGCACTGGATGCCATTGGTTGAAGAGACGCCCTTGAGCAAAAAATTAATTTTTGAAAGAAAGTTTTCAAAGAAGTTTTGAATCAGTGGAATTTATTTTACGAAATGAACAATCAACAAAATTAGAAATACACTGACATTTAGGCACAGTTTCATTCCAAACTCTATGACTAGCTATAAAGTCTCCACGAATAGTCTTAAATATTGCTGTACACATTTTTAATGCACAGGTTTCTAAATTTAAAAATGCTCTTTCCACAATCTGACTACAGCTCCTTCTACTCTAACTTAGAGATTTCCGCGTACTATGCCTTTCAAAAGAAAGTACCCTGATTGAAATTTTTATTGTTAAATTGTTCTGTTGTTTTTAATAGAATTTTCGATTTTTCATGACGTACTTTGAAGACTCATTCTGTTTAGTTCTTAAACACTTGAAAGCCGCAAAATTGTTGTAAGGTCGATGAGATTTAAAATGGTCAAAATTTTGACCAGAGTCCTTTCTTTTGAAAGTCATAGTACAATAAAGCTTTTGAAAAATTAGATGAATTCATTCCCAATAGTCTGTAACTGGTGTTAATATGTTGATGTATAATTTGTTGTCGGTTCCTAATGTCCATATGGAGATGTATTAATTTAATATTATGCAGTTTCTGTGACGTGTATTATAGCTGTCAGTACAGGTGGCTCTATTTACCAATTGTTAAATAAATAGTAAATAAATGAATAAATGAATAAATAAATAACAAAAGGAATTTTGTTCTCAGCTGATCAAGTAGGTACCTCTATTTTGTTTATGAAAAAAAAAAAAAAACCCCCAAACGCTCGCAGCAGCCCTATTCTTTCAACATCAAAAAATCTTTACTTTACATTGGAAATTGCCCAAACCTTAATTTTAATTCAGGCAAGAACAATCGCTCCAATATAATGGGCCATCCCACAAACGTTGGACCCTCTCTTTATCCGGAAGAATCCACTCTCCCCCCATTCTTCCCCCCAGCTATTCTTCATAACCCAATAAGGGATACTCTTGTTACCCTTCATCTCATAATGAACTCCATAACCAACGGTTACGACTGCATGGTTCAATGACCTCTTATTCTTTTTGCAAACTCTAAATGGAAGATCCATGATGCCTCCCTTATAAAACTGCATTGAGTAGGCATTTATGTAATTCACTGTCGAGCTAGTGCTGGATATGTATTTTACCATGGCCTCTTCGTCTCGTGAATCTAGTTCATTTAATTTGGCCACTCGGACGCCAACAGCGTCGCTTTCGAATCTACAAGTTCCTTGTTGTGCCTCGTACGGATAACTGTCTTCGAAGTCCAAACCGCCCTTTTCTATGATAGACGATACCACTGTCTGAGGGAAGTTGTATGAACCTGTCAAAACAAGGGAAATCACAGCTGAGCGACAAGTCGGTCTAATGCAAAATTTAGCCGTGAAACAGATAACCTAATGATTCTAAAGTCAAATATAGTAAACAAATGATCACCAACAATACACGATACAAAAAACAGTGATGAAAATACAGTATTATACCCCCCCTCCCACGTACCTATGTCTAAAATATAGATCTAAATTCATCAAGCTTCAATTATATTGATTCGACATTTTAATTTTCCGCTTTAAAAGCATAGATTAGAAATATTTTCATCGAACTTGCGTATGAAAGGTGAAATGTGGTTACTGAAATAACATCCCATTAAACGCTCGGTGTGCTCTTCACTTTCAATTAGCGTGCTAGTTATGATTCAATTTCAGTGAAAAGAATACACCCTTGTTTTGTAAAAACATCATCTGGAGAGGACCACAGTTTGTTGAAATTAAAGATCGAGCACATAAAATAACCGTATAATATAATGTCTTTAAATGGAGCTATCGGCGCATTCTTCATACGCGCAGGAGATTTGTATTTACGCGCTGAAAAAGATGGCTTCTCATCACTCATATATAAGCAAAAAACGTTAGAACCGTAGGTACAGCACACTTCAAATAAGAAAATTAAATTTAAAAAAAAAAAAAAAAAAAAAAAAAATTAAAAAATCAATAAAAATATATTTATATATTTGACGAGCAATGAGACGGCTGCAAGAGTGTGAGTATTTTTTATTAGGAAAAGGAAAAGTATTTTATGAACTGAGAGCACATCAGGAGCCTTTGGTTATTTCTTAAGGGTCCCGGTTTTGGAGAAACACTCGTATTCGTATTAAGTTGCAAACATTTGTGGTTGTGGTGTCATAACTTCTCATTTAATTAAATGTATTTTCGGCCAAATCCGCATCGCCGGAACTACGAAACCTAGTTAGGAACTTAAGATGATTCCAGGGTCGATTACCATACGTAACCACGTCGCGCTCCTCAAAAAGTCAACAGTTTTTGGCTAATTTACGAATTAACGCTAAAAACACAAATTTGAGGGACGTCGCGTCGGCACCTACGAGCATACTTCAGGAAGATACCCTGAAAGTGCCAAGCTAAAACACTCAAAAATAAAGCCGGAAATGATGAAATACGAAAATTCTCACAATAAATCTCAATGAGTGAGAGTGAGGCAGATAGACGTATTATCATTCGCACTCACTCTCACTCACTAAGCTTATGGCGAAATGATTTTCATAATTTACGGCTTTAATTCTAAACCATTTTGCTCGTTCTGGACTTAAAAAATCCATAAAATTTCTTTGCGGGTATCGACGTTATTAGATTTTGCGTTTTTATCTATGTTTTCAGTTTAAACATTAGAGACATGACATTTCCAAAAAGCGATTAGTGGCGCTGTCCATCGGATTGAAATTTGGAAAAGTTTCGCCTGGAATCACCTTAAGGTATCCTTGTTTTCAGCTAACTGAGAACTTTGCTTACTAATTAACACCAAAATTCGGACCGTTCAAACTGCCTCATTATTGAGATGTTAGACCTACTTTGTTTACTAAGGTTAGAGAGATGGCATTTAATAAATCACTCACCTCCGAGACATCCAGATTCTGCTTCATCACAATCGAGAAGTTGTTGCTCGGAGAAGATAGATTGGTTCCCATTATATTTGATTGCGTATAGATTTTCAATATTTCCCACAGCAGCGAATGCCCAGCAGGCACCGCACATACCTTGGTTTTTCACAGGTGTCACAGTATCTTCAAACCGCCAATCAAAAGTGTCCGGTACCCACGGATCATCAGTCTCGACTTCCGATATTTCCACCTCTGGTTCGTCCTCGGTGTCGCTAAACTTCACTTTCAAGTTAGCGCGCTTTTTTAAAAACTCTTCCGTGGTCCAATCGGTCATGTGGTTGATCCCGTAAACAGCCGTTCCTCTTTCCTCCCTGTTAAGTTCAGAAATCTTCCTCAAATTGGTCTCGAAAGTCATGAATCTGTGCAGAGCTGCGTGTGGAGTGTCATAGTTTTTATTGAAATTCAACCGAAATTGCTCGAACTTGAGAAAGCTGCGCTGAAATTCGGGGTTCGGATCCGACTCGTCGACTTCGCCCGATGCAGAACTTTGCAAAAACGCGATAACCATCAAGATAAAAAAATCACCAGTGAATCATTCATTGTTATGTCATTATTATAGCAGAGAGACAATTTATGCTAATATGATTCTATTCGAAACCGGAATAAAAGGAACCGGGGAAAAAATCACATCGACGAATTCATTCGCCGACTCCCTTAAAAACCATCATTTAAAGTGACTTGACTCTTGACGAAGGCTTTCTTTTCATTTTAGCAAGACTTTTTTAGCTGTTAAAGAAAAGAAAAACTATGAACTAATTCAAAGAGAGAAAAACACAAGCAGCCCAACAAACACAAATAAAACCAAAAACCACGAAACTAGATGAACACAAATTATAGGGGGTGAGAGCTATAGAAAAGAATAATATAAAATCATTCGAGATTTAAAACCCAAAAAAGAGTCTTTTTCACCGCGCAAAGACTTTCAAAACTTTACGGGAAACTTGAAGAAACACATCACAAATTGAAATCGGCTTTATGAAACAGTATTTTTACTGCACTTGCGCCCAGTGCTGTTTGGAAAGGAATCGGTACATGCTCAGGCATTTTTCATTGAGCCCCGAGCTGCTATATCTTAATGTGCAGAGTGTATAAAAACACATTTAAGTTCGTTTTCAGGACGTCCGAGAATCTTTTCTTGGAAAGAAACAAAGCATTCCTCTCAGTTACCATGAAAGCAATCTATTTAGCTAAATTTAGGAGACATTCACATTTCGAGCGTGCATGCATCTCAAATTTCGTGTGAACAAGATAGATCACGCGAGTGCCGAGGTGTTTTCTACCTCGCGTTTAAGACCACCTTCTTTCTGACCGCACAAAACTTTGCACAGAGACGTCAATGTTTTAGTTTGCTCACAGAATATTCGCTGAGTTATTTGAATTATTCGGTGAGTAATCCACTGAAAGTATTTCCTAGGTGATTCCATGGGTGAAACTTTTCCAGATTTCAATCCGATGGATAGCGCCACTATCTATAGTCGCTTTCGGGAAAAGTCGTGTTTTTGGCAATTGAAATCGAAACCAAAGAAAGAAAAAAATCCATTACCGTCAGCAACTGCGAAATTTTTGTATGGATATTTTAAGCCCAAAACGAGCGAAATTAGTTAAGAATTAAAGCCGTACGTGAATTGTAAAATTCGTTTCGCCAAAAGCTCAGTGAGTGCAAGTGAGTGCGAGCGACGATGGCTATCTGCCTCACTGTCACTCATTGAGGCTTATGAGGATTTTCGTATTTCATTATTTCCGGCTTTATTTTAAAGTATTTCAGCTTATTGTATCTTTCAGGATACCTTCCTGAGGTATGTTTGCAGGTGCTGGCGTTCCTAAAATTTGTATTTTTGGCGTAAATTCATAATTTCAGCCAAAAAATGTTAACTTATTGAGCAGCGCAAGAGGCGCATCCATCGGATCGATATCTGGACAAGAATCGCCTGGAATCACCGTAAAGGCGCACCTCCTATTCGACGATAATTTTATTCATTTAGAAAATGATTACCTTGCTATCTATAAAGTTGTTTTGTATAGGATTCTTCTGAATCCATTTTAGTACTGGTTTCGACGATGTAATTTTACATTGAATTTGATCGAAATTACTGGGGAAATACACTCAATGATGTTAATTAATTCTCATAGGAATTTGAACGCAGCCCTCCTCAGCCGACCAGAGACCACACGCTTCAATTTGGCTCTTTATTAGCGTTGGCCAAGCTGCTGCTGTCAATGAAATTACGATTGTTGTTTACTCTTTGGTCAGACCGATCATTGATAAACAGTCTCATGGTCTTACTCTTGAGCGTTTGTTGTTCTCAAAATATTTTCTCGTCGCAAAAGTCACTGTCGTATTTTCTTCCGTCTGGCGTTACATCCACCCACCATCAGAACATCATAACATAATAACCAGAGGGTCTATTGAGATACGATCCATAGACTCTTTTACCCCGAAGTTAACCATGATAACTGAATACCTATACCACTAATGAAGTTCTTGCAAAGTTTTGCTGTGTAGGCAAATGGATTATCAATTCAAAATGTTACGAAAATGACATTGAGACCAATTTAAAAAAAAAAAATTAAAAAAAATATCATTCTTCAATGATGAATCCTCGAATCTTCCATGAATGAATTCGTCGAATGAAGTGAAAAAATGTCATTACGTATACTCAAAACGGCAGCTCTGATGCATAAGAGCATGCTGCGTTTCAAAAAAAATCTTAAAGTGGCGGCAAGTGACGTTTAACGCCCATTGCATTTTGCTAACGAGGCGAGGGGAAAGCCCTTGTAAATAAATCAAGTCCACGAACCTAGTATCTTCGAAATGTGAACTTTGCACCGTTTCTGTAATGACGGTTTGAAGCTCCTGTTGTTTCGGACGCTCATTCATTCATTTTGGCGGAAGACGGGCAGATAAGGCCGCGGGGGCCGAGGCGGAAGAAAGGGTTTCGTAGGAGCGTGATCTTGAAATTCACGAGCTATACATTGTTGATAATCGCGATTTTTTTTATTTTCTTTTATTTTTTTTTTTTAATACCGTGTTTATTAATTTATTTGACTTCAACTCGGCTCATTTGACTCATCTACTATGCTCGCGGATCCGTATCGCACAACACGAATTAATTGGATTGCCGCCATACATTGTTGCGATGTCGGATCGAACCAGGGCTGCCGTTTTGCGTATAATCAATGCTATTTTTCAATTCACCGATGATTCCACCGGTTGAGAAAAGATTACGCGGTTTAGTTCAGAGCATGACTGAAATAAACTAAAATACTCGCATCTGTAATATTTTCTCAACCGGTGGAGTCATCGATGACTTTAAAAAACTTGCGGATATTTTAATTAATCAACGGAGTTTCCACCGATTAAGGAAAGATTACAGATCAGAGTATTTTCGTGCATTATAGTCATACACTGAACTGAACTGTGTAATCTTTTCTCATCCGGTGGAATCATCGGTGAATAGAAAAATAGCATTGATTATACGCAAAACGGCAGCCCTGGGATCGAACCTTTCCCCGTGGAAGAGTCTCGAAATTTGTCACCCCTAATTGTGAATGTATGTCTCTATTGCGTGCTATATATGGCACTTCTATAACCTCACGATCAGTGGAGTAATTCTTCTTTGTCACACTGAAGTAAATGAGCCTGCTAGCTGATTATGAACGATTGTATCGTAATGCTCATCGAGCCGACGATCGAGTGCGTGTAATCTTATGGGTGGTGCCATTCCGAAAGGTTTCATTCCGATAGAAACCCTCCCATCTATACTGTATGTTTATCAATGGTCACCAATTTACCATGCATAACGAATATAGGTACATAAATAGTATGCGAACGCTGAACCGGAGTCGAAGAGCGCCTTATTATTTTCTTTTCCAACAGATACGACAAAAATATAAGCAAAGCGACAGAGTGGGTGCGTAAGCAATGCTGAGTTAAGGCGCCAAAAAAGCGGGACGAAAATACGGCGTCGATGTTTGTTTTATTGCAATGTTACGCTTTGCAGCTCAGGATTACGAGTCCGTGACGGTAGAGAGAAAAACAAAACGAGTCGGCGACACATTCTCACGTGACGTGCCATCTTTCTATGATTAACGTGCGCTCTCTTCTTCGGACTAAGTAAACTCCCTAATCCAACGGTCTGAAATTCCGAGCATGTATATAGAGTACAGAAAGCTCATAAATTACCATGGACTAAATTTCTGTTTGGGTATTAAACGATAACTAACGATCTTACTCAGATGCTCATACCTAGGTCATAATTCACTCACTCCCAGTCAGTCACAGACTCAAAAAAAGTTAAAAGCGTAATAGTGGAGCTACGCACACGGAAAAAAAAGATTAGTGAAAATAACCACACGGATACCTGATTTTGGCACCTGCTAGATGTTATGGTAAACTTGACCAGAAGTATGGAACATTTACCGATACTTTGAGTAAATTCGACATGCAATCAGGTAACATCACCTGGTACCTAGTAAAAACATAGTATACTTATGGTTAGCATTACCATAACATCTAGCAGGTGCCAAAATCAGGTATCCGTATGGTTATTTTCACCGTAGTTTTTTTTCCGTGCAGGTACCATGGGAGATCCCTATCAAATTAGTGCATGGCTTCCCTCTCTGTGCGTGTGTTTCTATTAAGAGAAAGACAAATTAGACAGGAGTCCCCCATGACTTCTGCGTAGCTTTTCCATTTAAGAGCAAAGATGGTGGAGCTATGCAGTTATCAGTGCCAGCTCGTGCAATTTGGCAACCGTGCTTTTTTCATTTAAACCTAAGCAAAAGTATCGATATCTTAGGGGTGCACTCGCACTTCCTGAAGATTGATTGTTTCACATAGGTTTAAATGGAGAAATTACGTTGTTGCCACATTGAACGAGCCGGCACTGGCAGTTATCATAGGATATCTCTAACTAATTTATCTCCGTCTCTATGAAAACACGCAGAGGAAAGCCTCAAATGAGATAGGAGTCTCCCAAGGCACCTGCGGAGCTCCACCGTTACGCCTGAAACTTTAAAGCCATTTTGAGAAACTATTAGTAAATTTCGTGATTTTTCAAACTCGTTGTCATTTTCAGGGGCGGATTTACAATATTTACATATCACTTGAGGCCCTATGCAATCTCAATTTTGAGCCCCCCCCCTGGAAGGCCTTGTGTAGGATGCCTGAGGGTCTGGAGGGTCATCTTCGAGGAAGAAAGGGGGTTCGGGAATCCACCTCCTTTTCATCAAAGACTTTCAAAACTTAGTTTTAAACAGTTTTTTCTGAAAAAAATGTTCTTTCATTTTATCCCTCTGCTTTACTTCTTTTCCGTTTTCTCTCTATGTATCATATTTTTCCTCCCTTTGTGAATTGAGGCCTCACCAGGTCTGAGGCCCTACGGGCCTACGCAGTTGCGTATTTTGCGTAATGGTGAATTCACCCCTAGTAATTTCCGCTGGTTTTTACGCAAGAATCAACTACTCGATTGCATACAACAAAACCTACCAAGAGCTAGCCCCATTTTTTGTTCACCAATCTTTTGAATGGAGTACACGCTGGCCACCAGACGATGATTTTGTACAGATAAAATTGTAAGCACTCTGTATTTATTTTGTTTAACATTTTATGAGTAATGCTCTACTGCCGCACGCCTTGGTCGGGTCTTCATCGAAGTCACATCGTATTGTGTGATGTTGTCGATCTGACAAATTTTGGCACATCCGAACGGAACGGACAGTGCCGGCTTTGGCACTCTGCCCCCGCCCCACCCCCATTACCCCTCTGTCCATCCTCCCGTACCCCCCGTCCCTACAAGAAGCTTGTCCTTGACACCGGCCAGTACAACATAACACTTCAGTTCCGGCACTCGGCACCCGATTCCTGTCCAGTGTTGCCAGGCTTATCACTTCAAACTGTGCAATTCCCCAGTTAAAATGTTAAATACATGAACTTTATTCGGAAAAATGGCAACACTGTTCCTGTCCGAGATTTTCATTACCGACGACCGGCCACGGCACCAGTCGAGATTCTACGCTGCGGTATAGACGCATAGACATAGCATGGCAGGGCCGCCCGCGGCCGCCCGATACGAGTCTAGGGACAAGCGGCAATGCAACATGGGCGAAGAGGGGGGTAGAGGGATGGACCGCTGGCCCATGAAAATTGTAGAATGCGCGGCGGGCGGAAGGTATGCCTCCAAAATGCCTCGCTAGGCACGTGGCGCGAGGTTCAAAATGATTCCTGTCACTTCCATCGCACACAGGAACGGAAAGTAACGAGTTTCCGATAGTATTCGATATTCAATTAAGTACGCGGAAAACAGTCCATCACCGGATTTAGAGTTATCGGACGTTTAAAAGTTGCGACGTTACATGTTCTTTTTCCTGGTAAAAATGGTCCGGCCAGAGACATTATCAATTTCCGAAAGACACGGAAGAAAAATGTGGGACTGTTTACGTCCTAATACATCGGTAATAAAAGGGGTAGTGATTGGGAAAATGTTGCCAACTTTAGGAAAAGTCAGACTGAAGGCTCGTTGAAGAAGCCTACAAAGTTGTCAAATATTCTCCCAACTATTGGTATAAATTTCCTCAAAAGTAAAGATATATACCCCCCCCCCCGAACTATCGCAGATGAAATTGGAAGTAAACTTTGGAGAAATAGTACCCAACCTTTTTTTCCGTGTAATATGGATGTGTTTGGGTCCATATGGATACGATACGCTACCCCATGTAGCATAGATTACAATTTATTGCAAAACAGTCGTCAAATGTTGGCAATTTTATCATTTGACCATGAAATTGCAAATTTATGGATTAAAATTTGCAACAAACTAGCAAACAAATAGAAACTTTTCGGAGCTGGTTTTTTTTCTGCCCTACTTATTTTTTGCGTATGTTTCACTTCCACCTATGCCTATGTGTCTATGTGTCAAGACTTTATTGCAACTTGAGGGTCCATATGTTTTTAAATAATTGTCACTTTATTACAACTTTGCGGCCATAAATTGCAACATTTAGATTGAAAAATGCTACTTGGGAATATCCGTGTGTATATCTATATGGATCAATACAATGTTCATACATATCCAGGGATCCATAAACGTCCATGCGAATCGGCACATATATTTATTCTGTATGGAAATTGGTTAAGAGCCTGTACGGATCATTCGAACCAGGGTTTCTTCATTTTAGGCGCACCGTTGGCACAACGTGCGCCTATTGAAATCGCCCTGATACTCAATAGAGTATACTACGCCCCCTTGTGATCAAATGGCGAAATGAGCTTTTTTGATGTCGTGAAATTTAGGTTGTGTCCTGTGTTTTTTTTATGCTAATTTCATTTGAAAAGTTAATGTTCTCCCAGCCACGACTGAATTCTGAGTTGGTTGGGAGTAATTTCATGTTCATTGATTGACGTTTTTTTAAAGTTATTCTATGTCAAAAATTTCCAACCTCACTTTTTGATTATTTCAAATTTTCCCGGTATATATTCTAGGTGATCAAGAGAACCAATCATTTGCCGTTCTGAATGTTTGTTTTTTTGCATGTGGGTAAATGCAATTATTATAATTAAGTAATTATAGCGTGTGGTCAAACGCAAAACGGAAAGACCCTACAGCAAGAACTCTGAACATTCCTTATCTCAATACTCAGAATTCTCATTTAATTACCAAAAATTACTGCGCATCGAAGAGGATCTCTTATTATTCAGCCCTGATGTCGTTGTTTCCATAGTGGTCCCTGCCCTAACCTCCTCCATATTTCCTATCAAATTTCAGCTATTTGTTTACGCTCAAATTTATAGTACTCCAGGAACTTCCTGATTTCTTATGCTACCTTATGCTACATCTGTTGTACTACCTATGTTGATTCAAGCTGTCACTCTCCTTATATGTCTCAAAGTATCTTGAGACACTCAAACTGGTTCCTTAATCATATAGTTTGGTAGTCCGCTAACCTTTGACAGTCACCTATTTTGTGGGAGATCATCATCAGTCATGCCTAAAAGTCCAGCGCTTAGACTTTTGTAAAAAATTGAGATTGCGCCTCACAATTTGGTGACAGTTAAGTTAGCGTCATATGATGAAATATGAATCAGCGCTCCATTTCTTTCTAAAATTTTGTGTTACCGAGTCAATTTCTTCTGAAAAATATGTCAGCGTACATGCTGTTTTTTACTGAAACTTGAGTGAGCGCACAGTTTTGAGCAAAAACATCTTCAAACGCTATAAAAAAAAAAAAAACAATACGGCATTGGAGAAAATAGGGAAATTGAGTTAGTGCTTATACTTTTGCTGAAAATTAAAGTCGTGCACCACAATTTGGTTAAAATTAAGTTATGGCGCTTTTTTTTGCTGCAAAATGACTCAACGCGCCATGTGTTTCTGAAAATTTTGTGATCTCATAAAATTCTTCAAAAAATTTATGTCAGCGCATCGGTTTTTACTGATACTGAGGTGAGAGCGCTAATTTGAGCCAAAAATTTTTTTAACGCTAATAATCAGAATTAGAGACTGATTAGGTGTGTTGGGGTTTGGATCAGTCATGCCTAAAAGTCTACATCCGACGGAGATGGTGTGATTGTATTTTTTTTCTCACTCAAATGAAATTAGAAAAATTGAGAAAGTATTGCGTTGGCGCAGAGATTTTCAAGGTATTTTGTTGCGATAGTTGGCCTCTCAGGACAAAGTCAATCATGATTTAGTCAAAGTAATTGCCTCTTATCATGTCTAATACCATCCATAAAAACATCCTTCCATCATATTTTCTATTTCTTAACCCTTTCTGACTTAGAGAGATTTATGAAAAAAAAATCTGTGGCGTCTGTCCGTCAGTCCGGCTGTTCGTCACTCCGTACCTAGGCATAAGTTTTGAACCATTGATCCTTATGCATCCAGATTTTGCACAGTTGTTGCTTTTTAGATTCCCCAGGGGTACTTTTTTTGTTTTTTTGAAATTTTGATTTTTAGGGTAGTTAGGGGGAAAAAAATTATTTCATTAAAATCAATGGTAAAATGGATAAAAATGAATAAAAATGGAATAATTCAAGTTTGGCTCAATCAATTTTGATGAAAGTTAGAAAAAAAAATATCTATTTTCAGCCTACTATAGAATGAACCACTTATAGTTCCTATATTCATTCCTTAAGACTTTTTTAAAAAATCAAAATAAGCACGCTTGAGCCGAAAAAAGAATTATCGTGAGAAATAAATCTTAAAACTTGGAGTCAATAAATAATGGCTCCATAAATTTTTGATAAAACTTTGTACACACAATCTACTATCAATAAACTTAAATATTTTCCTCTCTGTGTCACCAAAAACAACCGATAAAACCATTTCTAGAGGTAATATAGGTGCGATTGAGCAAAAAATTTGGGAATATAAGCAAATAAAAATATAGTCCTATTATTTGGGATAGTTCAGGTTTGGTTCAATCAATTTTGATGAAAGTTAGCGAAAAAAATCTACATTCAGCCTACTAAAAAATAAACCACTTATAGTTACAATTTTCAACCCTAAAAACCTTTTAAAAAAATCAAAATATGTGCGCTCGAGCCAAAAAATGGAATTATCGTGAGAAATTAAGTAATCTTAAAACTTGGAGTCAATCAATAATGGCTGGATGAATTTTCATGAAACTTTTTACACACAATCTACTATCAAAGTACTAACATATTATCCTCTCTTGATCACCATACACAACCGATTAGACCTTTTCAAGAGGTAATATAGGTGCGATTGAGAAAAAATATGGGTATATAAGCAAATAAAAACAAATCTTATTATTTCGGATACTTCAGGTTTGGTCCAATGGATTTTGACAAAATCTGGCAAATAAAATCTACAATTGGTTTACAAAAGAAATTAGCCCTTACAGTTACAATATACAACCCTTAAGAGATTTTAAAAAATAAAAATAGGGTGTTTGCCCAAAAAAAAAAAAAAAGAATGAAAGTGAAAAATTTAAATTTTTAAACTTGGAGTAAATCATTAATGGGATTGATTTTGACAAAAATGTTCACAAACATAATGTGTTAAAAAAATACACTAAACACTGCACTGTGTGCACTAAAACATTTTTCTGGTACAGTCCTCAAAAAAACCCTTACGACCGTTTGAGGGGCAATATGGGAAACGATCGAGAAAAAATCTTTTGAATCCAGTGGCGGCTCGTGCAATCTGGCAACAATGGATTTCCTCCATTTAAAACTGTGTAAAATAATCGATTACTTGGTGAGGCGTAGCGCCTCACCTAGTATCGATCTTTTTGCATACGTTTAAATGGCAAAAGTGCACGGTTATCAGATTGCACGAGCCGCCACTGTTTGAAACTAAGTGTAAGCAAATATTAAGACAAACATAATATTTGCAATAAGTAATTCAAGTATGACTCAATTAAGTTCGATGAAATTGCATCAAAACGTTTGCAACCAGCCTAGGCAGAAATTTCTTTTCAAAGTTTTACTACAATATTCAACTTTAAAGTCTAAAGCTGTTTAAAAGCAATATAGGTTTCATTACACCAAAAAATAGAATATTCGAGGAAAAATTTAAACTTATAAAGAAAAGTCAATCAAAAATGGCTGAATGAATTTTTTTGAAATTTTGTTTGCACAATCTACGACTTAAGTACATCTTTGGAGGGGGGTTAATCTATTAAACAAAAAAAATTATTTCGAAGATCCACAGTTTGAAAGAAGAAACCAAACATAGTACTCAATGGAGGAAATGCAAGAATCAGTACATTTCGACCTCCTATAAAAACTAAGGGAAAAAAAAAACTCCCAAAAAAAGAACAAAGAGCAAATATAAAGAATGCAGCTCAAAGAATAAAAACTTATTGGAATCTTCAATTACCTACTCTAAAACCCCGTTATAAGCAACATCAGATTAAGGCTCTCAATTAGCCTTCAAGTAACAAAATAGGCAACTATTCCTACAGCTTCTCTACAAATTGCAAACTCTTCGGATTGAAGGCAGAAATATTATGTCCGGAGGTGAAAATATTTGAAATTTGAGGGGGGTTTGGGGGTCTCCCCCCGAATTCTAAAGGGGGTTCTGGAGGTATCCCCCCGCATTTTAAAAGGGGGGTTTTGGGGGGCTCTCCTAGTATTCTAAAGGGGGGCTGGGGGGCTCCCCCAGAATTCTTTAGGGGGTTAGGGGGTCTCCTCCAGAATTCTTTAGTGGTGGGGGGGGGCTGGGGGCCTCCCTCAGATAAAAAGATGTGAGAAAGTGTTCGTAGGGTATTCCCTACAGTTTATTTTTTATCATTTCGAGATTTGATTAACGTATTTCGGCCATTGTGCGCGGATCAAATGCTTTGTCACCAGTCGTGGGACGTCATGGGGACATTTAGGAAAGATGTCTTTTGACTCACTGTAACTTCTTCATCTTTTCTTACGTTTTGCCATGGCGTCCTTTGTTTTACTTGGCATCACACCTTTACGTTCAAATTTTTACCGGGCAACCAAAGAACGGTGCCAGCTAATGGAATATGGCAACATTGTTTTTCTCTACTCTAACACATCATGAAAAATAATCGATTCTTGGTGGTCCGATTTCTTCTTACTACCGATCACTTTTTCATGTCCCTATTTTGCGGGACATACTATATCGTTGACTACCTTTTTACTAAAGGGGGGTTTTAAAAATTTTTTCATGAGTATTTGATTGTTTATTTCGTGCGTTTAGTGATGTGCAGTAGGAAATTCGAAGGATTTGTTCTATGATTCTCCGTAGTGGTCCCACCGCCCCCCCCACCACACGACGCACACAGGTTCAGACCCGAACTTTTGCTAGATATGGTGGAAAATCTGAGGGGATGGTTTAAGATTGTCCGTAGTGGTCCTAACCCCCCCCCCCCCCAATCGCCACACACCGGTTCGGACCCAAACTTTTGCCGGACAATTTTTTTTTTAGATGATTTTTTGAGAATCCAAGGGATTGTTCTAAGATTGTCCGAAGTGGTTCTAACCCCCCCCCCCCCCCCCCCCCCCCCCCACTCGCCGTGCACAGGTTCGGACCTTAACTTTTGCTGGACAATTTTTTTTGAGATGGTGGAAAATTCGGAGGGATTGTTCTAAGATTGTCCGTAGTGGTTCTACACCCCCCCCCCCCCCCACTCGCCGCACACAGGTTCGGACCCAAACTTTTGCTGGACAATTTTTTTGAGTTGTTAGAAAAATTTGAAGGGATTGTCCTAAGATTGTCCGTAATGGTTCTCCCCCCCCTCCTCCACTCGCCGCACACAGGTTCGGACCCTAACTTTTGCTGGACAATTTTTTTTAGATATTGGAAAATTCGAAGGGATTGTTCTAAGATTGTCTGTAGGGGTTCTACACCCCCCCCCCCCACTCGCCGCCACAGGTTCGGACCCTCACTTTTGCTAGACAATTTTTTCTGAGGTGGTGGAATATTCGAAGGGTTTGTCCCATATAAGATCGTATGTAGTGGTCCTAACCCCTACCCACTCGCCGCATCCAGGTTCGGACCCGGTTTTTTGCGGGACACGTTATTTTTGAGATGGTGGAAATGGAATTTGACTCATGAGGACCAAATTTGCTCAAGGTGCGCCTTCTCTGACACTGTAGTGTCAGAACTATCTGCTTGTTTCACTTTCGACCCTTTGGTGATGTATGAATACAACCACTGGCGCCGCGCGTGCAAGCTGGCAATGCTGCATTCTGTCCATTCAAGTGTATGAAAAAGGTCAAAGCAATGGAGGCGCATAGTGCACTCCCTCGAATCGATATTTTGCACTGGGTAAAATTAGAAAATTGCAAAATTGCCAGTTTGCACGCGACGCCTTTGAATACAGTAATCAGAAAGAGAACTTTCATTGGAGTCAATTGAGACACTGTTTAGAATTTACCAGAACAAACTCGATAACCGCGCGTGCTTACTCACCTTTCAAGATAGCAGACGTGTTTTTCGAGGTTATATTTTCAATCATATCGGGAAGCACGTTGCACGACCAATCGCAACTCGGTCATTGCCGGAAATATTCACTTTTCAAAAAAATAGATCCGAAGATACTCGAAGTTTAAAATATTTCAAAATGAATACAGGCTCCTGCTCTGACTGTAGTACCCTGAGAAAAAAAAAGACTGTAAAATCAACAGGAAACGTCCTGTTGTTGACTTTCCGGTTGCTGCCAAAGCTATGGGCGTTATCGTAACGATACAGATTCTTAAAGTCACGAGCTACCCCTTCCAACCTAGTTTTCAATGATTGACTAAAGACACCTGATTTACGAGGGCCAAAAATAATTTTTTTTTCTCCATCAAAAAACAAAGTATAAGTGAGCAAAATCAAGAACATCGAGTTTGAAATACTGACAAAAAATTGATAAACTACTGCGGTAAAAAGAAGAGCTTATGGGAAAGGGGGGGGATAAAACTATATCTAACACGAGCCTGTTCATCCAGAAATGAAATGGGGTTTCCGATCCTGAATTACCGATTCCAGCTACGTCGAAAACAATCTGGCAATGTTGCATTTTGCCCATTTAAAGCCACACGAATGATCCATTCGAGGAAGTGCACTGTGCAGCTCCAAATGTTTCGAACTTTCTCATCCGTCTATAAATGAACAAAATACAGCGTTGCAAGATTGCTAGCGACGCCATTGACCGCTTCTCTAATAAGAAGAGCTTTTGGGAAAAAGCCATCGCATGAAAATGCAGCTAGATCTCATTAATTTCACGAAAGAATGATAGCGGATGACTGTATACTATTAAGCTCGATTGGCCAAAATTGCGGTCTGAATCTGTAAATTAACTTTTTAGTGGAAAGGTTGTAAGTCTTTTTTCTCTGGGCAAGGGATCAAGATACTTTTCATCCAACCGTTCGCAAAATACCACCCACTGTGTGATGACATCTGGGAGCCGTAATAAGTCGCGGTGCGGCGCGGGCGTCCGACGTCCGACGTCCGTGTCACGTCCCGCCACAAATTTTCGCGGCGCGCGATGAGCCGTTGACAAATGATTTCGAGATAAATCAAATTATGTAATTATGAATTTGGCTCGGTACCGATCAGATGTGTGGCTCCGTACACTTGTTAAAAAATGATACCGTCTAATAATTTTATAGCGAAAATTTGTTAAATTAACGGATTTGACTCATAGTTTACAGGTGCCGACTTCATAAGCATAGCCGTCACCAGGATAATGTGTTTCTCTCTCTTTGCACATGTCAACGAATGCGTTCGAAAAGGACAGAGCCAGGGGCTGAATTTACGTGACAGCCCCTATATCCACCCTTTTCTAACACATGCGTTCAAATAAGCCAAGAGAGAGAAACAGAATATCCTAGCTGCGGGCTATTTCCAAGAGCGTATAATGTGTAAAATTTACAGGAGGAAAGCTCAAACAGTGTACTGTGTAGACCGAATACAGCCTATTTATTAGGGTATTTTTGCTACATTTTCTAGTCATTGCTATTTAATATTCTACGCGATTATTTTTGACAGACACGAAAAAAAACGTACTGCAGTGCAAGAGTGTTAGAGGGCCAAGCTCATTCTGATTTTCAGAAAAACGCACTTGAAGTTTGTTGTTTATGTATAAGAGTCAATGTATGTGTACTCTCTTGTCTAAATGCAAATATTTAGGGAGAGACTTTGTCAACTTTTTACATTTTGCGCTAGATAACGCAAAGTGGTATGAATGCAGTTGAATTACAGTAATAAAACTAATACCTCCTGCGCAGTATGGCGTTTACTTAAATCTTGAGGAAAATCAAACTTCTTGAGCATTAGGGACTTGCAGCCAAAACTACAATGAGTATTGAATGTTAAGTCTCTCTCGGCATAAAACTATGGGGAAGACGTCAAGGGCGCTGGCAGGATGGAGTAAAAAGGGCGCTTTTTCCTCCTCTAAAATCTTGGCAATTACCAATTTTCATGCAACTTTCCTCGAAAATGAGCTGAAACGAGCACACATTTAAGTCAGACATGGTTTCCCCGGGCCCTGTGAAATTTAGTTTCAGCCCCCCCCCCCCCCCCCCCCCCCTCACCACCATCACAAATTGGACAATTTTCTCTCAGCGCCCTAGAAAAATGCCATGAACTATAATCAATTGTTCGAAAATTGAATCCAAGTGTCCTCGCACAAACGGTAATTATTTTGCTTTCAATGAAATTACAGTTTGAATCATTACAACCCTATCAGCATGACGAGGGTAAACATTATGTAAAAGTCACATAGTGACAAGAAAAAATGTTCCTTGTAAAATATAGGTAAATGTTACGTAAAATTTTACTGTACTTTCAGCGTAGCTTCGTCACTTTTAGCAGAAAACTGTTGACTATTTAAGTAGCGTGACTTGGCGTTCACGGTTCGAATTAATCGATCCTGGAATCAGTGGTGTAGCGTGCAATTTGGCAACGTTGCAGTTTGTCCATTTAAATCCAATAAAAAGGTCGAACTATTGGGTGTTCAGTGAACACCTTCGCTTTCGACCTTTTTCTTGAGTTTAAATGAAGACGATACGCAATTGCCAAATTGCACGCTAAGCCATGCACTGCCTAGAATCATATTAAGACTGTTAATATTTTCGAGATTTCTTACGTTTCACACGGCAGTGAGAAAAACGCTCAGAAATCGCTTTAGAAAAGCTTTACTTTTACTCGGAAATTATCGAGACATTTAAAAACTGAAAAAAAAAAAAAAAAAAAAAAAAAAAAAAAAAAAAAAAAAAAAAAAAAAAAAACAGTTTTCTTTTGTGAAAATGAAGAGATTGCCTTTTCAAATTCTTACGTAACTTAATTTCTTAATTTTTGACCGAGAAATCCTGCCCTGAGTAATTTTTCACAGGGTCAGCATTTCTCGGTCAAACATTGAGATACGTAAGAACTTAAAAAGACAATCTCTGTCTATCCACAGAAGTAAAGGGTGATTATTTCAATTTTTAAATAACTTGATAATTTGCCGAGTAAAGCTGCCTAAAGCGATTTTGGAGCTGTTTTGTCACTGCGC
The DNA here is from genome assembly GCA_011764245.1 of Trialeurodes vaporariorum. NCBI lineage: Eukaryota > Metazoa > Arthropoda > Insecta > Hemiptera > Aleyrodidae > Trialeurodes > Trialeurodes vaporariorum. The sequence continues at coordinate 56,375,700 of VMOF01000111.1, read as the reverse complement.
TGTGCGTTTGCGGAAATTCTGGACCCCTGGAGGGTATGATTCTATCAAGTCTTTTGGTCGTAGTCAATTTACTAACAATCGTGTTTTTTTCCTGTTGACAGAGGAAAATTCGGTACGGTCTACAAGTGCAAGGAGAAAGAGACAGGTCTGTCATTGGCGGCAAAATTTGTGGCGATCGCTCGGCGACAGGACAGAAGAAATGTGGAGAGGGAGGTTGAGATAATGCGAGAGCTTCAACATCCTCGACTCATCCAAATTTACGATGCCTTCGAATCTAGTAACGTTATGTGTGTCGTACTTGAATTGTAAGTAAATTTCTTCCTCTCTCGCGATTCATAATTCCTACGCACATGCCATACTACGCCACACACCCATTCAACGAATTCACCATGCAGAGTTGTCATATTGAACCACTGGGTTTAAATTGGCTTGACTCTAAAGATTAAAAGTATGAACATATTAATTTCGAAATATCTTAAATTAAAATATTTCATCGCACCCTTGAAATATTTCATTATCTTTTTAAATTTTAGACTATTTCTTGCTATACCTCTGTAATAATGAACTACCATTATTACACTCGTAAATTAGTATGTTTAATTACTTTTACACTTAAATTTATACTTCATATCCATTGGATGGGGTTTTCAATTTATTTCAGGGTAGTTCCTGCTTCCATAAACAACATAACCTAACTTCTAACCAACGGGGTGAAGTTGAGCCTCAAAAGTTCATACCTTTCGGTAATTTCAGTAGCTTTTAACTTTATGAAAATGGATAAAACTTGATCTTTATGATTTGTTTTAAGAATGGAAAACATTTAAGCCCTGTACGTAATTGTCTATATCGCTCAACTTCAATATTTCACGACTTTTCAAAAAATTGAAATATTTTCACTTTTTTCAATTTGATAAAATTTTTAAACTCTATAAAGCTATTATTCAAAGGAAAGTTGGGCGCATTTTATATTCTGAACACAAGGCAACATCTGGCAATGAATTCATCAATGACCCAACATTGAACCGTTCAAACCACAACATTGGAACGTCACGTCGGACATTAATATTTTTTCAACGAAATAACGAGCGAGCGACCCCTCTCGGGCTCAGATCTCGAATTGGAGCAAATATTGAGTGTTATAACTTTTTTGGCACGCTCCAACGAGCGGTTAGAACTCCAATGTGGTGTTTCACAAGTTTGTTTTCGAGATAACCTTCGTTCATCGTGTGTTTTAAAAATACGAGGTATGAATTGTGTTTATTGGGAGTTTTTCTTGAGCGCCAACTGTTTCTGCGATTAAAAAAAAACGAGCAAAGGAGAGGAAGTTTATGGCGAAAACATGCCACTTTATAACAGATGGAATTGTCATTTTTACAACACAAGAAGTCTTACAAGTTTTAGAGTCGGCGATCCGTGATTGCGCTCAAAATGTGATATTTTCCTGGACATCAAAAAAGTCGGTGGAAAGAGGTTAAGATTATAGTAATGAATAATGATCTCAAAACTATTTGAAGGTTATTTTGGGTTGATGTAGCATCCATTACGTTTTAAAATTGTACTTCTGACTTTAAAACTTGACATTTTTAACTTTTCAGCGATTGCCAAGGTCGGAGGTCACTATTCACTACGCGTGCTTGCTAGTTACGTTGCAGTAAAGTAGAATATTTAATTTTAAGTCAAAATTACAGTTCTAAAATGTAATGGATGCTATATTTTACCCAAAATGACCCTTATGCTCCTTTTTATAATTTAAAAGTCCTTAGTGAGATGCCATCATACAATATTATGTTAGTCAAGAAAATAAAATAATCTGCCCCAGATGAAAGACAAATCTGAGGAGGGACGGTAAACTATATACTAGCGTTAAACATTAGTGATGGTGAAAATTACACAAATTTTTTAGGAGTCAATCAATAGGTCTCAACGACCATAGTGACCTTTTGAATTTTTAAGATATGTCTAATTTGAACAGCTCATTAAAGTTATGATTCGTTTCTGTTGAGCTTGCTGAAAGCAACACGTCTCTTTGACCGAAATATACGATATCCATTCGTTTGGTAGCATTTAGCGTTGTAATGATGCAATTTCTGTGGCATGTTTCGGCATCAGCGAAAAACTCCGGTTGCAGTAGGATCACTCTAGTAAACATTAATATGAACTTGGTCTAAAAATAAAATATTAGACTTTAACTCAAGGAAATCTGAACATTGAACAATCTAGAAATTTCAACAACTGTGTTAGAAAATTTCATTTTTTGAAGTTATGAGTTGGTATATTCATTGTAGGTTTTAGGAATCATCCAAAAGACAGTTGTGAAACGAAAAATTATCTATATCATTCTATTTTCAACAATTAAAAACGTATGTTAGACAAGGATAAAAATCAGGAATGAAACCTAATCTTTCCACCTTTTTTGTACTCATACGTTCAAAGGGAAAATGAGAGAGGTGGAGGTGATTCTGACTGCGCCACTGCCAAATAAAGCTTAGGATTGGTTTCGGTTGGTTTCTATGGCAATCCGCTTTAAAGCACCAATATTTTCATTTTAAATTATGTTCATTTTAATTCTTTACAATTAACTCATCACTTGGAGTTTGGAAAAGCTGCAAATCGCTGGGAACCAGTTGACACCTGTTGCGTACCGTTGGATGGATCTTTTAAAGTTCTAAATTATTCTCCCCTTACAAGCTAGAGGGAAGATGACATGCAGTCAAAGCTGGCATGAGAGCACGAGGCCCGTGAGACGAAGAAGTTAAACGGACGTCAGAGTTTTGAATCAAGAATAGAAAAGAATTTATTACATTAAATCATGATCAAAGAAAGAAAGGCAAATGGAGGAAACCTCGGATTAATGAAAAACTAATTATCGGGGGTCAGACACCCATTAAGACACCTATTCAATGACGAAGCGTGAATTTTAGAAACAGTGATTTTCCTCCATTTAAGTCCATGTAAAATAATCGATACCCTTGGAAGCAATTGCTTCCGGAAAAAGCGGTTATTTTGCATAGGTTAAAATCAACGAGCTATAGCTATAGAGAGGTTGATACATGTTATATGTCCTATTTCAAAGTGAGACAGCATGGACAATCTGATTCTGGTTTGTTTGCCTCATATTTTTTAACCTTAAATTGAAAATTGTAACTACGACTTAATCCAGGGGAAAGTGGTTTTAAACGAAAGTGCAAGTGTTTAAGAGTGGCTATCTGGACACAGAATTCTAATGAAACTATCCACTATCCAGGTGAGAAAATTTTCCATATTTCTGCTATGAGTCAGTTTCTTTATCGTAAAAATCCTTCCAGAAGAAACAGTTATTTCGATTTCTGTGTCTAGATAGCCACTTTAAAATTATTGCACTTTCGTTTATAACCAATTTCAAATGTATTTGTCAATTTTTTTTTTTTTTTTTTTTAATGTAAAAGTTAAAAAAAAAGTCTGTGTGAAAAACGTCCGAAAGAGATTTCAATAAATGCTCCGTGCTGCCTCAACATAACGTCCCACAAATCCACTCTATCGCTAAAGCTCGTTGGTTGAAATGGAAGTGTATGGTCGTAATTAATTTTGCACGCTTCGCCACTGCCGCAGTTGGAGACAAAAAAAATTTCAGACTCTTAAGAAGTTTGTGTAGATAGGCCACCGCCTGCAATGCTTAAATTCATTGGTGGTAAGTATTGCAGGTAGTCTACCTTTAGGAGTTGTATGACCTTCTTTTTACTACCGACTGTCCAAAGCTCGCGTTGTTTTATAAAAAAGGTTCTCGAATGTAAAACTCCTTTCGGCGCGGCGGCGCCACAAGAAGTCAGACTGAATCAGTTACGACTTTACGACACTAGTCTGAGAAAACAAACACACTTTGGCAGGATTAGACTAGATGGTTTTAATGATGAAAATGATTTTGTTTCGCAGGATAGAGGGAGGCGAATTATTTGAGCGGGTCATAGACGATGACTTCGTTTTGACTGAAAAGTCATGCACTGTGTTCATGAGACAAATCTGCGAGGCGGTCGAATTCATTCACTCAAAAGACATTCTCCATCTTGATATGAAGGTAAGCATTATTAAATTTAACCAGGTCTTAAGTCAACAGATGCGTTGCGATACGGTGATCGCTATATGTAATAACTAGCAATCACCGTTGTCGATCAAAGCAGCTAGCGTTGAAAAAAAAGCGCAAAAAAGCGCAAAAAAAGCGCAAAAAAGCGCAAAAATAGCTCAAAATAGCGTTATATTTGATCGCTAGTTACTTCAATTACCTACTAGTTCTGAGGGAACGATTGTTTAATGGGGTATTCTGCCTGAAAGATTTATATCTATGTAGATTGTTTTCTCCGTGCCAAAAAGGTTTTGAAATTCAAGCTGTAGACTCGATGATTGCTGAAAGCAGGCGATCGTGAATTATTTCTTTCTGGAAGGGTTGCTTCGTTGATGCACCAAAAATCCAGGTGATAGAGAAGCAGACTCTTGAAAGAAGCGAAAATATAATAAAAGTATTCAAAATTTATCACTCCAATTTTGGCGATTATTACAATCCTCTTCTGATAAAAAAAAAAAATAAGTAAATAGCTAAATAAATAGATAAATAAATAAACAAATGGACCCAGTACTGTGAATTAAATATAGAGGACCAAATCGGAGTCGTTCGCTCAGATTCGACACGTTGAGCTAAGCCGGAGCGGACAACTTTTGATTTCTTGCCAAGTTTGCTGAAACAAGCGTTAGCTAACTCCACACCTGGAGGAGACCGAGAAAAAATTTCTAGCAAATGCATGCCATATGCCCTGGTCAATGCTCAGGTAGTGTTACCAGATTAACCGGGAAACCCGCTTCATTCTCCATTTACTTCGATGTAAAACGCACAAGAAAGTTATAACGATTTGGCAACTCTATATGTTCAGGGAGATGAACCGATATACAATTCTATTTTAATACCCGCACTTTAATTGTCTGTCTGGTTGTCTTTTATCCGAATTCGAGCATATCGCTTGAATTCTTCCGTGGTCTGGTGATAACTCGCTATTTTAGTGAATTGCAATACTGCAGTGTGCACATAAGTACACCCAGTGTCAGAATATTCAGGCCCAGATTACTTTGAACTTATGAGCTGCTCAAATCTTCCAGTGCATTTTATGTGCTCGGCCACGTGTCATTTCAGAAGTGTGGGCGTACCTAAACTGATAATCTTTGCAATTTTCCAACATCATTAGTTGATGAAAATTAATTTAAGCGTTGGCTTTTCATCGAGGAACGCTGTAAAATCAAAAGTTTAAAGTCGGAGTCAAGTTTCGTTTTGAGTTGAAGGAATGAAAATGGTAAATTCGCCAAGAATTATGGTCTAGGTGAGCCTACACTTCTAAAACGAGCTCTAGAAGACGCATGGGCCGGTCTGGAATCTTTGGTGAAATTTGGAAATGCATTCAAAGGAGGCCGAGCTAAGAAATTGTTTACGTCACAAAATCCTCAATTCAAAAGAATCGACGGTTACTGCTTCGAACTTAGTATACTTTTAATGTAATATTTTTAACCTTAATAAGATCATTTAGCACACATCGAACATGATACGACTCGATTTAAATTTATATATTCAGTTCCAACTACAATTTTTATGAAAATATACTAACAACCTCTTCCATTCGCGAAGCTCTTTATTTCGAACATGTTTATCTCTACGAGTCATACGCGCTGCTTCATGATGAAACAAATCACCATTGTTGATAGAATTTTATTTAATTTCCTTTTAAATTACATTAAATTTGTCTAAATGCAAGACCGCGAGTTCTTGCAAACTTCACGCTGATCCAAAACAATTAATATTTTAACTCTTCGCGCATACGTTGTTGCATATCACAAGAATTTGAGGACGGTTTTGTGACGCAAACGCTATTTACGATTATTCATCATCTATTTTTCGTGAGGGAGAAATGTAGATTCAGTGATTGAATAGTGTTGATTAAGTCATTCATGATTCAGAGTACACTAGTTGACTCAACAGTCCATACCACTAGATTTGTTCAATTTTCATCATCGTTCTAATAGCGAATAAAACGGAGGAAAAGAATTGTCATGGATTGTTGATGAAAAATAAACTGTAGGGAACACCCTACGAACACTTTCTCCCTCCATTTTTATCTGGGGGGGTTGAAGGACCCCCAGACCCCCTTAAGAATTCTGGGGGAGACCCCCAAACCCCCCTCTAGTATTCTGGAGGAGACCCCCAGACCCCCATCTAGTATTCTGGGGGAGACCCCCAGACCCCCCTTTATAATTCTGGGGGGAGACCCCCAGACCCCCCCCCTTTAGAATTCTGGGAGAGACTCCTAGACTCCCATCAAATTTAAAATATTTTCACCTCTGGACATAATTCCGCCTTCAATTCGAAGTGTTTGCGATTTTGCAGAGAAGCTGTACGAATAGTTGCCTACTTCATCCTTTGAAGGATGGGTTTTGAACTGTGGATCTTCAAAAGAATTTTTTAGTTTGGTAGATGAAACCCCCCTTTAAAGATGTTCTTTGTTTGTAGATTGTGTACTCCAAATGTCAACAAAGTTCATCCATCCATTTTCTTTATAAGTTTAATTTTCTTTGGATATTCTATTTTTTGGGTTTATTGATGGAACAGCTATTTTGCCTTTAAACAGTCTCAGACTTAAGAAGGGTTGTATATTATAGTTTTACATTGAAAAGAAATCCCTGCCTAGGTTGGTTGCAAACTTTTTGTTGCATTTTTCATCGAACATTATTGAGTCATAATTGAATTTCTTATTCCAAGTATTATGATTGTTTTTTTATTTGCTTGGTTTCAAAGATTTTTGCTCGATCGCACCTATATTGGCCCTTGAAACGGTCTTAAAGGTTTTTGATGATGACTGTATGATAGGAATATTCTAGTGGGTCAGTAACATAATATGTTTGTGCAAAGTTTCATCAAAATTCATCCCATGAATGATTGACTCCAAGTTTTAACATTAATTCCCCGCTTTAATTCATGTTTTTGGGTCGAACAACCTATTTTGATTTTTAAACTCTCTTAAGTGTTGTATACTGTATCTGTAAGGAACACTTTCTTTTATAGACTAACTGTAGATTGTATTTGCCAGTTTTTATAAAAATTCATTGGACCAAACCTGAATTATCCCAATTAGAAGGATTATGTTTTTATTTGCTTATATTCCCATATTTTTTTCTCAATCCCACCTACATTGCCTCTTGAAAAGGTTTTATCAGTTGTGTATGGTGACTAAGAAAGGAAAATATCTTAGTATTTTGATAGTGGATTGTGTGTACAAAAGTTTTTATCAAAATTCATTGAGCCATAATTGGTTGACTCCAAGTTTAAAGATTAATTTCTCACGATAATTCCATTTTTTGGCTTGAGCGCACCGATTTTGATTTTTCAAACAGTCTTAAGGGCTGTATATTGTAATGATAAGAAATTCTATATAAAGTAGAGTAAATGTAGGTAGGTACATTGTTTGTGCCGGATTTAATTAAAATTAATTGGACCTAACCCGAATCATCTCAATAAGTAGGATTATGTTTTTATTTGCTTAATTCGTCTTATTTTTTCTCAATCGCACCTATATGGTCCCTTGAAACAGTCTAAAGGATTTATTATGATGATAGTGAGAAGAAAATATTTTAATACTGTGGTAGTACATTGTGTATACAAAGTTTCATCAAAATTCATCCAGCTTTTAGTAATTGGCACTGATATACAAGATTAATTTCTCACTTTTATTCCATTTTTTGGCTCGAACACCCTAAATTGATTTTTAAAACGGTCTTAAGGGTTATTTTACTGAACTATAAGGGGTTAATTTTACTGTGGGCTGGTTGTAGAATGTTTTTACAAATTTTCTTCCAAATCCAAAAATCCAATATTGAAATATTTAAATTTTTCTCTTTTTTGACCCATTTTCCCATTGATTTTAATGGAAACCATTTTTCATCCATAACTAACCTAAAAATTAAAATTTTAAAAAAACAAAAAAAGTCCTTCTGGGGAATGTTAAAAGCAACATCTCTGCAAAATTTGGATGCATATGGATCAATAATTCAAAAGTTATGCTGGATTTCACGTTCTTGACTACAGACAGACAGACAGACAGACAGACGGACAGACAGACGCCACAGAAATTTTTTGCATTTACTCCTCCCTACCACATATGGTTCAGAAATATTGAAATATCATGGATGGATGTTCTTTAGGATAGTATCAGGCATGATGAAAGCCAATTATTTTATAATTATCATGATTGACTTAGTAGCAGCGGGCCATGTATCGAAACATCGAAACAAAATTCATCAAAAATCTCTGCGCCATCGCAATACTTTCTCAATTTTTCTAATTTCATTAGAGTGAGAAAGTAATACGTAATTGATAATGTAATAATATGTACGAAATAATTGATTTTTAAGAGCTCGTTATCTGTTTCAGCCAGAAAACATTCTTTGTCTAACAAAAACGGGTAACCGTATCAAAATAATTGATTTTGGTTTGGCAAGGAAGTTTGACCCGGGGAAAAAACTACAAGTTCTGTTTGGAACTCCTGAATTTGTGGCGCCTGAAGTTGTGAACTTTGATCAAATCGGATTTGGCACGGATATGTGGTCGGTGGGAGTCATTTGCTACGTGCTGTAAGTATAAAAATACAAAAGCTTGGATCTTAATGCGAAATTCAAGTTAATTATCAATGACAAATTTGTCGGAAGCAGACGAAACAAGATAAAAGACAATGTATTTGCGATTTAGATGATAAAATCTGTAAACGTTACATATTTCAATTAACTTTTTGTCTTTCTATTTTCTATTTTTACGCAGCCATCGTCAAATTCTTGTAAACAATAAAAGCTTGTGGGCACAAGGAATAGAGATTGCTGCTGTTATTCTTCCTTGTTTTTTTTTTTTTTTTTTTTTTTTTTTTTTTTTTTTTTTTTTTTTTTAGGAACAATATACTTTGTAAGTGTATCAAATGTCTCACGTTCCGGAACAGGTGTACAAAGAAATTTTGTTGTTTACCTCTAAAAAAAAAACAAAAAAAACAAAAAAACAAAAAAACAAAAAAAACAAGCAGGAGATCTCCAATATAATTTATGAATTGCGGTAAAGCGTGCCGTGATAGGTCTGTAATTTTGTTGACTATTTTGCTTTTTAAATATTAAATGTAATCGTTCAGTTCAAGTCTCAGAATTGTATTTGAAACTTGCAATATTTACATTTTGATACTATGCGCATCGACCTTTTATCGACCGCGCACAGCGCGCCACATGGCATATACTACCGAAACTGAAAACATGGGTGGTTTTAATGTTTGTTAAAACGACGCAACTAAATGAAGCAATACAGCTTATTTAGAGAGAAATGACGATCAAGTTTCCATTCATGGGATACAATAAGATATCCGCAAAATCGTGTTAATAATGTCGTCCATTTTGTCGTAAACAAGTATACGAACGGGCCGACGTTTTAATTTACGTGCGTACAAAGACTCAGACGATTGATGTCTTCAAGAAGTAAGTTGCGGGATCGAGGCTGACGTTTTCGTGGAAGTCGTAAAACTGTCTGGTCCACCCTTTTCGGGGCCAGCTATAAGTAAAAGATGTGCTACTTTCTTGCTTTTTGATAAACAAAACAATTAATTGTTAAGCCTATACCACGGATTACTCAGCACCCTGGCCTCCCCATTTCCTTCTCGAAAACCGTCATATGAATGAGATAAAAAAACTCTTTTCACAGTATGGAAGTCCAAGATAAGAAATGTTGCTCTGGAAAGGTCTATAACGAGTAAATATTTTCTTTTAGATTGTCAGGACTGTCTCCGTTCATGGGTGAGACTGACGTAGCAACGATGGCAAATGTGACGATAGCCTTGTATGATTTTGACGATGATGCATTTAGTAGTATTTCCGAGGACGCAAGAGATTTCATCCGTAAACTACTCGTGAAAGATAAAGAGTAAGTACTCCTACTCAGCTCCATACGAGCTAGAGTCTCCTAGTTATTAAAATATTCATTTGCCTTAACACAATGTAGATCTACACAGGTTTATGCATTAGGAGCAAGAAGAAAGCCTTCGTTTAAAAATACGAATCTCATTTTAAAAATATTATATGCATAATTAATTATGCTCGTTAACTGAACCGAACTTTGCAAGAGTCCAATTTTTGAAAAAATCTGCTATCGGCATTCAAATGGTTTCATAAACAACTTCATCCGATTAAAATGTCAAAAAATGACACCGCTCGACACCTCTCTCAAAAGTGACTGACTTAGGACTGACTTAGGACACTAGACAATAATTGTCAGTAAATTGTAGTGTAATTGCCTCAAAATCAGAATTTTGGACTAATGCCACTCTTGCAAGGAACGGCTCAGTTTCCAAAGTTGTCGTCAATTGATTTATTTTAAACAGAGTGTAACAAAGTTATGTGCGCTATTTTCAAGACGTTTTTTTTTTTTTTTTTTTTTTTTTTTTAAAAAGCATCCCCTAGCAAACTTTTGTCCGAAAATACCCCGATGATAAGCTAGAGCTCCCCAAAGTTTTGAAAATATTATGGTTCTTTCTTTCTTCTTTTTTTGGAATTGCGTCCACAGTTACGAACCAAAAATGAGAATTTGTGTTCCCAAATATTTTTGCGTTTAAAATTGATTAACAACCTTGAAACATTTAGAAAATAAGTCTAGTTACACTTTTCAGGCACTCTTGTACCTTTGATGCCCAAAATGTTAAGTCACGGATACCTAAGACATACATTTGAAAAGGTCTTGCAATAATCAGATAGAAAACTTTTTAAAGTATTAGTGGTCTCTTGCATTTATTTTATCTCATATTTGTACTTTTCAAGCGAGATTATCGCCGCGCAAGGTGGAAAAGTCACCATGACGATGACGCCGGAAGAAGCAGTGGATTTGAGTGGCATGCTAGACTTGCACTGCCGCACGCGAAAGCAAAAGCGCTGAATATCTCGTTTAACCCGTGTCGTATCAAAACTACGAGAACCAAAAATTTTCCTTTAGGAGTTTTCTAATTTCTATTTGATTTCAACGAGTTCTTTTCAAATTACTATCCATGGCATCACATTTTTGCCGTCAAAGGTACAAAAGTACTTAAAAAGTGCAGTTGGACTTGAGTTCTAAATTCTTCAAAGTTGTCAATGAACTGTTTAAATAAAAACAAAAACTTAACCGTAGAGACTCCTTTTCATGAGACATGATTCACAACTGTGAACGCTATTCCGAAGTGCGCGTAAAATTGTCAAAACTGTGGGGGATTTAAACTCAGCAAGACACGTTCGGAGACATGTTTGAAGGAGAGAAAGTGTTATTATAACCACTAGATTACGCCTTGAAAATTGAAGTAAATAGTTTTGTCACACCCTGTATTTTAAATACTACGAACTAAGAGATAATGAGCAGATCTGGCGTTTATTGAAATTGGGTACACCTTTCATGACTTTGGCCATTGTAATGGTTAAAAGTTGAGAGGGAAAAAATCGAAAAATATTATTTGGTCACGAGACATGTTGTTATCATACTTAGCTTCATACAATTTCAAGAGACACGACTTGAAGTGTTCCTACATCGCTGATTTGCGAATAAAAACCCCCAAAGCATCCTTTTTCAAAGACTTTGTTGTTGGAAGAAAGTGCACCATCAGTGTTCCCGTGGGTCAGATATACCTGTGCCATGCATATCCCTGTGTATGTATCTACTTTAGCTTTATAAAAAATGAAAATGCATCATGTATAAAGAAGACAATCATACAAGTGTTTTCGTTTGTTTTCTTGCAGTGTGTGTAGGTTTAATATATTTGAAGCGGTACGTCTTACATTCCATTCTTAAATGTTAGTGGTGCTGCTTCTATAGGGATGGAATAATCAAGGTCTGGAGGTATATATGCAATATGCATCCAACAGTTTATTCACTACGTCTACTTGCATGTTGTGCAAATTTTCAGGGGCATCGATGCAAGAGATACAGTAATTTATTTATCGAAATGTCAAGTTTTCATTTTGGTTTATTTTTTATACATTAGTTATGGTACTTAATTGTTTGTTCGGAGATCTTAATAATGGCTGCTTATTCAATTGGAATTTTTAAACTGACGCGGTTTATAATCATTTCGTGCATAAAGGAGTCAGTGCAGAAAAATTCAGGTTGTCATTATAAAATAGGTGAAGTAAGAGGCGTGACAAAGACCCGTTTTTGCTTGTAATGTCCTTGTGGTGTCCAGCTATTGCTTCATTGACGATAAACATTATTAAGAATTCCCTGCTACATAACAATCCATGTCTTCCATAAAAATTAAATAACCGTTGAAACGGTCACTTGCGCGATCGTAGAGATCACCCGCTTCTTGGCATTTTCCTCTCCTTCTTTTTCGTGGTTTTAGATACGAATTCTAATTTTCCTTGTAATCATTCTTTCTCTTCCAATTGACCTAATTTTGACAGATATTTTCCATAATCTGAGGTGAGCTTCAAAGAATGGTCCATGGGTATTGAATACGAATGACCAGAGATGATATACGTCACCTAAGAAGATGATTAAAATATCATTCAATAGATGTTTCAAGAATAAGGAGTGAGAGTGCTAGGATTGACTGATGAAACCCGTAAAACATGTTGAATAGGTTCAAAGCTTTGTATTGAAATAAACGAATTTTAATTTAAAATACCTAATCAAAACTTTTTGATTCCTTGGCCAAATACTCCATGAGTTTCGTGGATGGTGCGATTTCGATGTTGGGTGGCAGAGAATCCATGATGCATTCATTATAGATTTGCAACCCCTCTCTTTTCACTCAGTTTTGGCGCCTGGTCCATCAATTCAATCACGGTATAGTAGTGAGAGTTACGACTGGTTGTGCACATTCAATGGGCCAATTTTCACATCCAAAAGGTTATTGATGGTCTCAGGTATTCCGTTTTAGGACTTAACCTTTATATTTTACCATCAAATTAACGCCAGCCCGAGGAGAAAAATGATAGTAAAATAAGAAAATTGTTTGAGTGACGTAAAAAGAAACTCCATAAGATAGAAAGAAAATTTTGAATTTGAGTCACGCGAAAAGAAACTCCATCAGATAGAAAATAAATGTTGAAAAAATATAGCCTGTAAGATTGAATTGGTCTATTTTAAAATAAGAGCTTACAAAATTCTTCAATTGTTTTTAACTTGCTTTTCATATAGAATTATATCCCTAAACTCACTCTTCTTTATCGGTCAAAAAGTGATTTGACATGTGAAAGTTTATTCTGTGTTTACAGTTTTGTTCGTTTTAGTGTCCAAAAATACTAGCTATTAGTTTCTTTAGAATTTCCATTCTATGTATGCAACATTCAGAATTTGTTTAGTTTTGAAAACACAAAAGTTTAGTTTTTGGACACAAAAGTGAAAAATCTAAAGCTGATTTTTCAGTCTTTCATTTGTTACAAATTATTGATTAGATTCTATCTAACTTTCAATACCCAATTTAATTTTTCGATGAGCTTTATTTTATTTGAGATGAAAGATCATTTGTTTCAAGCTAAGACATGGTTACTGGCATTGCTATCTGCTCAAGAGACAGGAAAATGAACATGTAACAAAAGCTGAGACTTAAGTTTGCCATGATAACTGAGCTGGGAACTCTGGAAACACCTGTTTATTGTTCAAGTATTAGCACTGCCTCTTTTATCCTAAATCCACTTCTCTTATTGATTATTGGAGAAACGAAAAAAGGAAATTTTGTTTGGCGTAATTCTTCGTAATTCATTCGGGAGAAAAATGTCGATAGCAAATTAATCAAATCTAAGAAAATATCACTTAGATAAAAGTTCCAAAGATAGGCACATACCAAATTGCCAGCTATAGCACCTATATACGAAATTCAATAGTTTATCGTAACTTTAAAAGAAAATGTGGGCTACAAAATTCTTCAAGGACCATTACACGTACTCAAATGCCGATGCAACAACCAATTTAACGTTGTTCTCTCTCCTACAGACCTCGCTTCACTGTCAACCTAACGTGCCTTGTACTTTTAACCTAACCCCTACTTTTTATCAAAAACAATTTATACACTTGCTTGAAATTATATAGAGCAAGAAGTCAAAACTAAAAGACAGTTGTAACAAAGTATGCGATAATCATCTCTGCAGTTGCTTGCAAAAAAAAAACTACCACAAACGATAAAAAAAGAGATTCTATTCTACGATTTCCCTTTCTCCAGTTTTTTATCAGTTACTGTTACTTGGGGAGATTACAACTAAGATCTACTGGTAAAACGATGCTGTATTTCGATTTAAGCACTATACAACTATGCTCCGAAAATTTTAGAACATATTTTGATGGTATTTCAAGTGAACAGGCAACCAGCCGTGTACAGTGTAGGTACGCAAAGACAAAGGGAAAAAAGATCTTCACTATTTTAGCATGTTATCTTTGCATTGAGCTATGCTCAGTCCCAATTTTGTTTTTTAGTATAGCGAGAGAGATGGTTTTCTCCATGTAAGCAATACAAACAATTCTGAGTTAATTTTTACGCAACGTTTGGTGGTAAAAAGAACTTCAAATAATTTTAGTGAATCAAAAGGATAACATTTTAAAACCTCAAACTACTAGAAAAGTATTCCAAAGGCAGAAACTGAACACGTTGTTTGAGAGACTTCAGATACACTCTGAACCATAAGTCTACTTAGCCTCACAAACATGAAACAATCTACATTCACACCGTACAGTTGATGCACAGACTGTGACGTATAATCGAGTTTGCTCTATTAGTTAACATGCAATAATAATTTATAAATATTTTCAAATTTCCCTTGGTTAATAAATTTACTAATTTTGTCCGAACTTTATGATAAGAAGGAGTTGGTATAAAAACAAGACAAGTGCCAGTGGTGTCCCTGTACATCCTGACAAAAATTTTTATAGACCTGAAACCTGAGCTTTCACCAAAGTCTTGATGAAACCTTAAGCTCGGAAGACAATTTAATAAAAAAATAAAAAATAAAAAATTAAAACTGAAAAAAAAAATTAAAAATAAACACTTTCGGACAACATTTGGTGAATTTATTATCCTTCAACTTTTCCTTCTGTTTTGTTCCTCTTTCCGAATTGATTTTGCTAAGTAATATGATTGACTAACACAGGGTCTTTGTCTTGCCATTTCAGCGCTCGGTTGACAGCTACACAGTGTCTTCAACATCCTTGGCTTCGAAGAAAGCAGCCTTTACCCAAACCCAAAGTGGAACAGCTGGAATCGACCAAGGACAATCTTCGGTCATTTGTCGATCGTTGGGGTGACGGGACGTCACCCGTGCCGTTTATAGTTCAATCACCAAACAATGTTAAAGAAATCGAGACGGGAGAACCAAAACTTCCTTCTGGTATGACACCACCTGATCATATCAAACCGAGCGTCGTCATTCCCAAAGACGTCCAAATCAAAATTGACGCTTTGAGCCCTACCTCACCCCATTCACCTCTGCCGAAGAAAATCAAGCTTCAAGATGAAGCTGGGAGCGAAAGCGCAAAAACAAAGACTGGGAAAAAATCGGACTCTAAACCGAAGAACGGTTCCATAAAAAAATCGAAAACTTTAGCGACAGATAAAGAAAGTACTCAGAAGAATAATGAGAAGGGCAAGGAAAGTGTGAACGATATTAGCAAATGTGATAGTTATAGTACTCAGAGGAAAAATTCAGACCATAATTGTTTGGTAACCCCTGAACCTAAATTAATTGCTAAATCCTCACCAAAGTTAGAACGGAACGTCGATGCCGAGAGTGTAGACAATCAATTGGAAAAAAGTCATGACATAGAAAATAAACTTCCAACACCTCAGAGCTTAGGGCCAGCGAAAACGGACTGTGATAAAAACTTGTCAAAAAATAATCTAATTACGATATTCAATAACTCTAGGAATATCAAACCGGGAGGAGGGAATGAATGTGGCAAAAATGAGGAGATTTCTAATTCTGCAAGCAGCAATTCGATTTCTACTCAACAGCTCGGTGTGAGAGATGCCTTGTTGACAAATGGAAACGATGCTGCCCAAGGCTCCAGTAATTTAACTTCAGTATTAAGCAAAGATACATCAAAGCCGTCTACAAACGGGGTAGGTTATCAAAAAGATCTCAGTAATCAAACTCCAGATAGTCCTTCAATGAATGCTAAAGTAGAAGCCACTCTTCCCCCTCCTAATACTAACATAGCTTTGAAAAATGAAACGACGCTTCACCAATCAAATGAAACAGAACCACATCAGAAACAAACACCGGCATCTGTGATTCTTCCAACAATTCAAAATAAAACTAATCAGCAAAGCGAAGCCAAAATTTTAACTGATGCCTCGTCGACATCAGCAATTAGTAGTCTGCCTAGAATAAATATCATACCAATCAAAGTGGAGAAAAGTGATTCATCACCACTAGGTGGAAAAACTACGATAGGCAGAGGATCGGAAGTTGAGGGGAACAACGCCCACTTAGAAGACAAACCTAAAAAAGTATCAAACATTTCCGGCTTAAAATCGATTTGGGGCTCAAAAATATCTGCAAATGAGTCGAAGTCAACTGGTCATCCGATAGTAAAGTATAACAGAACATTATCTAGTCCAACACCAAATACTGCCAAAAGTAGAACGACCATAAGTCAAAGACAAAACAAATTGGAAGAGAATGAGGTGACAACTTCTCAGACCGCTTCAACATTAAATCCCGTTAAAGTTGTGCTACATAGAATAGAGGTAGATAATAATCATAGTGGTGCACAAAATACCAAAATGTTACCAAATCAAAAAGCCAATTCGACTGAAACTAGATTAAAAATTAACTTGGATAGTTGTAGAAACCAAAATAGCAATAATAGTAGTTTTAATGATACAAAATACACAAATAATAATTACCTGAGTCTAAATAGTAATAGCAGTAATGATACAAGCAAAAAAAGCCCAATTAACGAATGGGTGAACGAAAAGTTGCTCAATGATCGGTTCAAAATAGACCGTAGAGCGTCAGATATCTCAAGCCTAGTTGATAAAGATAGTTTTTACGGGGATAGTGTGGATATGATGGGCTCAAGGATAGCTGAAGAGATTAGTAAAATCACTGATAAGTTTTGCAGGATAAATGACGAGAGTGATAGTGGCAATGGGCGGGGTATGCTCCTCGGTAAACCACCGGCGAACGTTCAACAAATACAGCAAGATAGGCACGATAAGATAACGGATCTGTTGAATGGTAAACGGAGGCCAAAGTACCGTCGGCTAACTTACATGAACAGGGACGTGCCCCTTGGAAGTACCCCTCCACCGACCAACCTAACTTATTATCTAACCAATTTGAACTCAACGAACCCTTTATGGGCGGCGAACTTTGAAGTCCCTAGTTGCAACTTTTTCTCAGCTCCGGGTACTCCTATTGGGTCTCCACGGTCTCCAACCGAGACTTCGCTAGACCATGACATCATATTTCAAATGCTCAGCGACAAACTGAAAGAAGTGGAATCTAATATCTCGGCAAAAAAAGCTAATATGGTCAACACATAATGCCGATCAACCTTAGTAAAGATGTGGTGATTCAACATTTATATCTTGAACCTGAAATCTAAAGCAAATTTTAAATGACCTTTTTCCATGTAATTTGGTGAATATCTTGATAGATGATGAGTCGGCAATTTAAAATGTTGGACGTACTGAGGATTTGGTGGTATTTTAAGAAGACTTTGCTCTTCGCATTAATTAGGGTAAATGAGGCTTGGGCCATTTCACTCTCAGTTGGTAAAAGCACGGAAGGAAGCACATGTGAATGCATTGATAAAGACTGCTAAATTTTCTATGCGTAGTTGATTTTGTGCGTCTCTTTGGGGTCATTGTCAATGTTTGGTTTTGGAAAAAAGCACCGATACTCCTCTCAACAAGCAGAGTCTCCACAACGTACGCCATGTGAAAGAGATACAGCTTGAAAAACAGTTACGCATCTCAAATTATAGCATAATTGAGTCGATAGCTAAAATTATTTTTATTCTAAGTTTTGGTTTCTAAATATTATATTTGGTTATAATGGATGGAAACATAACCAAACAGTTTCAATAAGGTAACGACTAGGTAAAAATACCGCCAGCTCACGGTTTCTCTAGAAGAGGAACGATCAGAGCGTTTATATCATTCTCAACTTTATCAAATCTCAAAAGAAAGTAGTAACCAATAACACACCGAAGAGTGTGACTCAAAAGTATCCATGGACCACTGAACCAGCACTATAGTACATAGAAAAATCGAATCAGTATTACAAGCATCGAAACGTGTGAAGATCGATTGTGTTAAATTAGCTGACCGTGGATTTCTTTCGAAATTTTTAGTTTAAAACCGTCATGGTTAATGTTGACTTTGAATTTTGATCTCGTTATCAAAACATAAACGATTTTAGACCTTTGAACCTAGCGAGGTAAAATCAATTGATTGACCTCGTGGGTGTTCTTGTAATGTCCTCTTTTTTTACTTCTTTGAGAGCAATGCCCCCGCTTTTGAGTAACTTTATAAACCAGAGGTTTGTCAATGTTTTCATCATTCTGGCTCACTACTTGCCACTGATATACACCTCTTTGCACGGAGGTCAAACATGTGTACAATATAGTTAAGGTTTAAAGTGTTATAATTATTTGTAATTTGTTACGAAAAATCTAAAAAACAATAAAATCATAAAAAGTACAAGTTTCTCTCAGATTTTTTTTTCGCTTTCAACTTTTTCTTTCTTTAACCTATGCTTGCTCACAAAAATACTAACAAAAGTCTAGGACGCTTTCAAAATCGTATCCATTTTGATCACGAAAACGGTAAGGAGTAATAAATAATTGGTTTGTTGTAGCAAGAGAATCACTGCAAAGGAAGCGTTGCAGCATACATGGCTTAAGGTGGCAGGTGAGGTAACTTTGGACAAAACCAAACTTAAGAGGTATGTTATTAAAAAGC
The DNA here is from genome assembly GCA_011764245.1 of Trialeurodes vaporariorum. Taxonomy (NCBI): domain Eukaryota; kingdom Metazoa; phylum Arthropoda; class Insecta; order Hemiptera; family Aleyrodidae; genus Trialeurodes; species Trialeurodes vaporariorum. The sequence goes on along the minus strand of VMOF01000111.1, from coordinate 56,356,744 downwards.
GGTGGATCAAGGCGGTCAATACGATCATTGCCTTGCAAAGGATGGGCGCAAGAATCGAAAACGATGAAGATAGCGATTGACAAAAGAAGTTGACTGTTATCAAAATGAGAGACACTTCGCAAATTCGATTGTTTTTATCAAGCCAAATTGAGGCATTCTTCCGGTTTCTCTGATGAATGAAAAAAAAATGTGGCAAAAAACGCTTCTATTCTTTTCAAAAGATTCAATTACAATCTTCGCGGACAACTGTTTCTTCCATTATTCTCAACAAATAACGACATTTGAATGGAAAATTAGGCACTTGTACTAAAATGAATCACCAAGACTCTATTAAAGCAGTCACAATACTATTGAATCATTGGTTTTATCCAAAGGCGAGAAATTAAAATAAAGTATATTTTCTTTGAAGGGGATGAAGAGAATGTAACTTTTAGAAGTAAATTCTGGAGAAAATTGCCAATGGCATGATTCCAAGGTCGATAAACATTAACTTTAAACATCGCAGAAGCTTCGTGATTAAAAAAAAAATAAAATAAAAATAAAAAAAAATGAGTAAGCCCCGTTTCAAATACTAGCATTAGTAACCATGTGTCTGAAGAGCGAGACTATCATATTGCTCAATACAGCTGTCATGAAATCCGACAGTTGGTCATTTTTCTGAAAGTCCAAATTTTTACAAGTAACTGTAAATGATTGAAAAGTTTTCTCTCCCTTTTTTTCAAAGTTTTTAAATCAGTGAGGAACGTTAATCATTTTTATGGCTATTCCATCATTATACGTGCATTTTTCACACGTTTCTATCATCAGATAAAGTTACGACGTAAGTTGCAGAAAGAGTTGGAATAACACAGCGTTGGGACCAATTATGAAAGTTACTGAGAATTATGCATCTCGCTGACCAATTTTGTCTTGGCTTCACTGAGCTGCTCAGTATATTTTCAGAGAACTGACATACAGAAAAGCTGAGGGTGAAGGAGGAACTGGTCTGGAAAGGGGATAAAGAGGGGAATTAAATTTGACGCCCGCGTATGAACAGTTCATGGATCAGAAGTTTTGATGACAATTGGTAAAATCAGCCCGTATTATTGATTACCTCTATTGAAATTCAAAATTAAAAGAAAGAAAGAATAAAAGAACTCAATTGACCAAGGACCTCAAGCTATCGTTGCTCACGTCACAAAATTAAACAACACTACCAGAACGTCAAGTTGAGAGAGTGAAGCTCTTGCAAGATTTTTCAGTAGGTTGATAAACTTTCAAATATTGCGTTAAATTCTAAAAATTACGATGATACCATCGCCTAAAATTCACACCTTACGGTGAGAACTTAGCCAGCCTAAATTGTAGTTACTGGTGATTGTGTTCCTTGAAATAAAAACCGAAACACGTGTCTATACACGCTCTATACGCTCTCTATAACAAGCGTGACATTCAATTTTTAAGGCCACGATGCATCATTCATCTTAGGATACGAGAATACAGTTTATTTGTTTGAATTTAAAAGTTGCCAAGTGCATGGTACATAGGTGGCAGGTCCATCTGAAACCTGAGATAAATTATCTACGTGAAGAGTGAATTTTGGATTTTTTTTTTTCATTTTAACTGCCTCTGATCTCTTTCGTAGAATCTATCTTACATAAGACTTGAGAATTCATCACAGACAGAAAAATGTTACTAGGGCTCATTCCTACGCAGTACTCAATACTCACGACAGTTTGCGATTTGTAATTCCGGACAATTTTCTTTTTTATTTGCGAACAATCCCATCATTTAGAGAGGCAAAGTAAATTAAAACTTTGAATAGCTGACTTTATTGTCAAAATAATTTGTAAATGTGTAATATGTGTATGATGTGTATGATATTGATGCATGAAATGACAAATAAAAGCTCGCATCTAAATTTTTATGCTTTTACCTTTTCATCCTTTGACTGTACTTTAGCTTCCAACAGACATTTTTGCTACCTTGTTTGATGTATTATGTGTGTGTAATTAGATTTTGGCCAATTCTTCTGAGACGTTTCGAGGTAAAAAGAAGCTTCTTGATGTTTCCAATGAAAAATCGAGTCAATATTTTCAGTAAATTCCTTCAAACAGCTATTTGCTCACAATTTGAAGTGCTTCTAGGTATTGAAAAATTTAACTATGAGGCAAGTTAGACGGATAACCAGTACAACTAAGAAACACCCTTTTCACCTCTGCAGAAACAACATCGGTTATAAACAAATAAATGCTGAAAAAAAAGTCAGAAGTCGTGACTTTCAAGCGGAGCTGATAGGACGTTAACAGAGTTTCAATTGAAATTACCAGAATCACTTGAGACTATAGATCTCAGTAATAAAGATAGGTCTGAAAAATTCATTTAGGTTTTGCAGCATTCTTTGATTTTAAGTTTTCTTTTCTCACAGTTACGGTGGTAAACTAGCAGCTTCAAAGAAAAAAAAGATCCTTACAGAACTAACTTGGTATCCAGTAAATATTGGTTGAACAATCAAATAAGAATGCTTTGTAACAGAATTGGACTTCCAACGTTTCCCATCATCTACTTAGACTGCGCAGTATGTTGAAATTGATTGGTAAATTTTAGCCATTGCAGACCAAAATGTTCAATGTACAAAGACTTGTACATCCGAGAATCGAAAGAGTCGATGGATTTGAACCAAATTTTGATGAATGATTTTTCAAAGTCCAACTTTCTCAGGTCTTGGTACAAGATGATTTCACCCTCGATAGTTGTCCCTTTTTCTTATGACGAAGGAAGGTACACGAAATGCGTTATTTACAAAAATCGAATATGGCACGAAGGTCAGAAAAGCCTTCTGTTCCACTGCGAATTGAGCCATTTCCTTTTCAGTTGAGTAAGATGGAACTTCGTTTTTTATCTCAATTTACTTATTTGAATAAACGCGCCTCCAATTGACTTTTGCAAACGATGCACTCGGATGTATGTACCAAGTACACGTTGCACAGAAGTCACGGGCGTGGGGCCCATGCCCGTCGTCTCCGAACAGTTGTTGCACGGAGGCCAGGGGGGTGGGCCCCTTGCAACAACATTTTTTTTTTCCGAGTCGCATGCAAAAGTTTTGTTGCACGGAGGCTACGGGCGTGGAGGCCACGCAACAACCAATAATTTCGTAATTCTAAATGTGCGTGGAGGCCATGCCCGGGCCCGCGGCTTCCTTGCAATGGGGTGCTCAAGTTTTTGTTGCACGGAGGCTACAACTGCTACCCGCACTATCTTTGCATGCGAGTACTGAAACAACTATGACTACTCATTATTGCATTGCTCCAGTTCTTCTTGCCTGAAGTCCCTCGACCGTGTTCGGGCGGGAAATCGGGGAGTCTTTTTTCCATCGGGTGACAAGGGGACATCGGTTTTATTCGGCGCTTATCTCCGACTTTGCACCAACTAGAGCTCTTCCGCTGATTCAGAAATTTCGATTTGAAATGGACACGGCCACCGTTTTGGATACCCACTGAATAATTTATTTTGGAAAGCGTTCGTTAAAGGGGCCCAAAAGGGGCTGTTCAATTTTGAGGTTATGGCATTTTAGGGGAATTAAACGCCCTTCGGGCGAACACGCGAGCTCCGTGCTGCGTTCACCAGCTTCACCTCCCGCTTGCTTCGCGCGCTCCTGGTCTTTTTTATAATCTAACTTGGGGGTTGTCTGCACTCGAAAAATGGTTTTTTGGGGGATATGACGGGTTTTCCTCGTTTTTATTGATAGACTACTATCGGGGCTCGTCGAAATCACGTAGACATAACCTCAAAATTGAACGGTCCCCTTATTGAACAACACCGTTTGTTTTGACTCGTAATTTTTTGTTAACTCCGCCAAACCTTAATTTTTAGCAAAAAACTATATGCACCTGGAAATGTATATTCAGTCATTTAAAAATTGATGTAATTTGGGAAAAAAAGAATGTACTTCAAAATATGTCTGCAAGACAGAGCCACCAAACTCCCCAATTTCCCGCCCGCACACGGTTGAGGGACTTCGGGCAAGAAGAATTGGAGCAAAACAATAATGTGTAGTCATAGTTGTTTCAGTACTTGCATGTAAAGATAGAGCGCGCAGCAGTTGCGGCCTCCATGCACGTGGCCTCCGTGCAACAAGATTTTTGGATGCGACTAAAAAAAATATTTTGTTGCATGGGGCCCACGCCCGTGGCCTCCGTGCAACAACTTTTCGGAGACGACGGGCGTGGGCCCCACGCCCGTGGTTACTGTGCAACGTCACCGCACCAAGAAGCAGTTATCCTTCCAATGTATCCTTTCCAATTCTGAGATTTTTCGAGATAGTCTAACATTTTCTCAACTCCTAAGAGTGAAGAGGTTCTTCCAGCCGCTAATTTTACATCAAATTTTAGAGACAATTTTGAAAAATATTTGTTTGATGACAAAAACTCTCCCATAGCTCAAGGATAACTTGAGTTGTGATCAAGAAGGTACAAAAAACAACGAAAGTTATGAACAAATTATTGGATTGAACATTTTCTTTATTTCCTAAAGTAAAAAGAGTAATTACAACGGGAAAAAAGTATCACAGAAGTTTATTAGATTACAATTCTTGTATACTTAACATTTAAAAAGGCAGACTGATCTAAACTTTATCCAATTAAAAACTAACTAAACATTATTTTGATTATGATTATTCCGCTGGATTTTTTTCGTCACCATCGTGAATATTTTTTAGCATAATTTCGGGATATTATCCACATGTTCAGAGAATAAAACATTGGAGCGTGTTGAAAACTATTGGGAAGGGAACTATTATTTTCATGTATAATTGTTGTCAATTTTTGGAACACAACTAACCACGGTTTGTAGTTCAGAAGAATATAATATGGTGCTTCCGAGGAAAATATATTCTCCAAATCTTTATTTGCAGCTTTAAAGAGGGAAGAAAATCGGGAATTTTGCTTCCTGTAAAGATACCCGGTCGGAGCGAGAACTTCGCATTTGCTTCGCCCCTGCACCATCATTTCTTCTTCATCCGGTAAACAAAATGGGGTTTCAATAGTCTGTTTTTGTGCGCACAGCTGATGTTGATAAAAATAAGAACACCAAGAGATTACAGGGTTAGTTGCGATTGCACAGTAAAGATAAACTTTTCGGATCAATGTGAGGAAGACGAAATTTAAAACTTGAACATATTTAGTCCCGAAATCGTTAAAAGAATTGCATATTTAAGTCTAAGGCCAAGATTTACGAGAATTATAATTATTATGCTACAAAATTTTCCAGTTCAAATTGATCCAGAGTTACGGGGGAACAAAGCATCAGTAAGAGGGCGAAAATAAAAGGTAAAAGTAATCGGCAAGGATAAAACACAGAGCATTGAAAGTCAAGAAAACGGACTTACTTAATAACTACGCAGTTCTTTAAATTGTTACTAAAATATTCAACGGATGTAAGGTAATATTTAACCAAGAGGGGACTGTAAAGGAATCGCAATTTACAAAAGGGAGGAAACGATAACTCAAATGTTTTAAAGAATAAAATTATTGTAATCTGTAGACATTATTTACATTGAATATTGAGTTTAAAGAAACATCTTCGATGTCACGTAAGTATATAGAGCTGATATTATTACTTGTGTTCGAAAGAAGCACGCGGAAAAAAAGAAAGCTGCTCAAATAATTACTCAACGATGAATTGATTTGAAAACATTGAATCAGATAGGTATTAATAGAGAAAAAAAAGTAAGCGTGGCTGAAAGTAGATTTTGGCGAAAGTTGAGACGTATTCGCTAATAGTTGGTTTTTTTCTAGATTACAGGAATTCCACAAGTTTTGCAAGCAAAATTTTCCTTAAAACAATTCAATCCTAACTTCTTGTTAATGACATGTTCTTGCGTTCATTGTTGGGTAGTTACGAGCTACAGTTTTTCCTCGAGCAGAGTCTAAGCTTTAGTTTCACGAGGACACATGTAAACGTCCCAAAACATTCACTTTATTCGTGAAATTGAGGCAGGTTTGAACAGCTACTAAACTGACTTAACTTACAGAAAAATACAAAAACTCATATTCATAGATTGCTCACACGTCATGACTTTGGTGTTATATCTACATGGTTCAGAGGTCTTTCTTGTCCTAATAATTTTGTAACAGGTAAAAAACATGAAAAACAGGTTGGGCATCTTGCAACACATATACACATACTCATCGAGGAAAAATTTGCTATATCGTGAAATTAGCAAACGGACACTGAGAATGAGGCATTTTTGTAGGTTTTCTTGGTCTTCAGTGGATGTTTCAAATGTATGCTGAGGCAACAACATAATCTTAATCATTAAGATACATAATCTACAGCATATTTCAGAAGTCTGGGCCACCCCCTCCCCTCTGTACCTCGAGATCGGTTCGGAATTTTTGAATTTTGTAAGAACCGAACATAGGGTTTTTGGGGGTGAACTTTTACGTGAGAGGGTCCATTTTCCTCTAAACCCCCCTCAAAAAAATTAAGGGGGTTTTTGGCCCCTGGCTCAAAATTTTTGCGCAAACCGAAGGTCGATATCGTCCTCCAGTTTGCGCCGAAATGATCAATTTTGTATGCCTTTTCGATTGATGTATCACTCTATCAGGGGCCGTCCTTCGGAAATTTTGAGATAGCCCGGGGTAAAATCGTTAAAATTATTGGGTCTCTAAAACGAAATTTTGACCAGACTTGTGTCATTTTTTTAACTTTTTCTGAAAAGTACTTGCTTTTTAGAGTATTTTAGACTAATCGTTTTTATAAATTCTGACTTTTCAAACAGGAGTAATGATTTTTTGAAAATGGGTCCCAATCGAATTTCGACCTTAGAACTTTCAAACACAAAAAACGATATTGACGTTCAGTTTTCGCCAAAATGTTCAGTTTTTATGCTCTTTCTAAAGATGTATCACAAAATAGGGGTCATGATTTGAATATTTTGAGTTGGGGGCAAAAAACCCGCGTAATATGGGGGGGGCAGAGGAAAATGGACCCCCTCTTGTGAAAGTTCACTTCTACAAACCCTTATTCGGTTTTTACAGAATTCAAAAATTCCGCACCGTTCTCGAGATACACGAGGGGGGGGAGGGCAGGACTTTTTAAACATACTGTATAACTTTTGCGATTAGTTTTTCGCCCTTTTGATGGTTGCACAAATCAAACGACCCACTTAATGAGAAAAGAATTTGCCCAGAGATCGGCTCAACTAAACCTATGTGAGCTGGTGATCTCACCTATTTCCCAAAACTATTTTCCATGTACCTACCTTGCTGACTTATGACTGTATCGATGACAGTTTGGTTACTGCGGGCGATAGGTACTCATAAATCTACATCAATCTTCTCCTTGATGTTAAGAGTATCAATGTAAATCATATGAGGATTCAGGGGTATTTGAGGAATACAATGCAGAACGCAGAAGAACTCTAGTGCAGCTTGTGGGAATATCTAAAGGGTACTTACTGCGCCATCTTATAATGATCCCCTCAAACTGTACTTATTATTTGGCCGCATTTTCGCATCTTCCTCCTCAAAAATTCCTCAAATCCATTTGATTTATACCCAAAATCCTCAAAGTAAGGAGACAATTTACAACATACTATAAATACTGCCCTGAATGTTCTATATTCAATTAAAGATATTAAACGGAATCGGAACGAGACATGACTGTATGAAACAAAAAACAGCCTTCCGTTTAAAAATTACAAAATGCAAGAACTCACCGGATAAAAATGTGAGTCATCTATGAATTTTTCGATTATAAAATAACTACTTATCATGGTTTGATGTAGTTATGCTTAAGACTTAAACATAGAGGAAGTTCAAATGAAAGGGGCATCATCAGCTAGCTAAATCCATTGGATTGAAATTACGACATTGGAGTGGTATATAAGATTGGCTGATGGACGCTCCAGGCATAGGCTGGCATTTTTTCTGTGAACCTCGACTATTGGCAGCATAATTCTTCGACGAGCGACTAAATTATGGCTCTTCGCAGTTTTTATTATCGAGATCATTTTCAAAACATCCACCATTTATGATGATCAGCACGCAACAGAATTATGAACCATTGACAGGAAACACATTCAGATAGGACTTTTAAATATTTCCTACAGAAAAAAAAAATTAATTAATAACAGATACATTCTAAACTAAGGGTTCAACAAATGAAACGCATTCATTTATATAGATTGACAGATAAAAAAAAAATGATTTATTGAAACTGTGTGCTGAAAGAAACTTCGAAGCATAGAAAAACGGAAAGGCTCCTCAGAGGTCCAAGTGATAGGACAATTGAAAAGAAGTTTTGTCGAGAAATTACTTTATGTTGATCTCAAAAACTTTACGTTGTATTTTGACGGGAAGGAACAAAGCTCCGTCGATTTTCCTCGATTCAAGAATTAAAAGCATACATCACGCATATGCCAGAAAGTACAAACTTAATCTCCTGGATTTTTCAATAAGTACCTCGTAATTATTAAATGCGAACAATTGGCGTTGCGCTTCAGAATATTACTGCTCAAATAGGTTACACACAAGTAGGTTATCCATTACTTGGGTCTCAGAGTTGAAAAAAGTTTCAGCGATTAAAATGGAGTCCGTCAATTAAATTAAATAATGAAACATATTTTTTTTCCCTTTTGGTGCAAACAATAGGAATATCTTGTCTCAATCTCAATAAAAATCACAAGCGATTCCAGGCAAAAATATAAAAATGTAGTCTAAATGTAGTCATTTTTTTAGGTATGATAATTTATTTAAGTGTGGAAAGGCTTAATTCACGTGCGCAGATTTACTATGTTGAAGATGTCTTCTTAAAAATTTAAAAAGCAAACGATTGCTGTAAAATAAATCAAATATAAACAAAAAGAGACTTTCTTCTTACATCATGCTCGCCATCAAGTTAAACGTGCAATAATTTTAGATTTCCCAGAATTTTTCACGCCAACGCGTGAAGAACTCTGACGTTGGCTTCGACGGGGAAAGAGAGATAATGATGCGACTGAACAATAATCTCATGAGATTACACCTACATATGGCTCCAAAGTTGATTCTAGAATCCCGAGGCCTGAATTATTTGACGTCTAATTTCATTGATCTTCATTAAAATGGCAAAACTAAAATGAAAAAATAGTATTTCTGACTTACAGACATCTCGAGGGCCAGTGGTTATTTCTTGAAATCATTTGGCGTCCTCACTTGAAATGCAGACCTAAACGGATCATAAGGAGTAATCTGTCTGTATACCGGCTGTACATCCGCTCTTAAAATCACACAACCTAAGAAGAAAGCACATTAATTCTTGAAATAAGTTAACAACAAATGTCCAAAATTAACAAGAGAAACGGTTGTGAATTACGCTCCACCTCCAACAAACGTCTCAGAATCTGGAGTTACTTTTAAGATTGCTCCGTATTTTAAAACTTTGGAAACATTGCATTCTTATGAATAAACGCTCACTGAAAAAAACAGCTCTCCAGGTCGAGAATTAAACTTTCATTGAGGTCACTGAAGATGCATCGTTTTTTAATTTCTTTGACTCCCTGTTCCACTTTTTATTTCTAAAGGAGGTGTATCGATAAAATCGGCCCCCTCCCTAAAATCCTTTTAAATCCCGGATTTTGTTACGGTAATCAATAGTTTTAAGGCCAGTTGTGACTTCCCCAGATTTTGAGGGATTTTTGAAGTTCAAACCGGGCACTGTGATGCCCTTCAAAAATCAGAGGGGCTTTTGTTCAATAGCTTCAGAAAGGAAGCCTCAAACTCGATGGAATTCGGTAGAGGTAATTTTATGCGTGCTTTTTGATTTTTGGCCTCAAATTGCCATTGAACGAATTTTAGGGAGGGTTTTGGGGCTTTTTAGCCCTTTCAAAGCGATCGTGACGTCACATTCCAAGATAAGCTTGCCACATTGTTCAGTTGATTTTTCTTGATTTACACTTAATGTTCTTATTTGCTTACCATGACATGACAGTGCTTTAAGGATGGAAATGTTGCTAAAATGTTGACTACTTTGCGTAAACCAAAGTTTAAATATCTAGAATTTTGTGACAGTTTCTCAACTTATTTATGAATATGACAGAATGTAATACTATTGTTGCTTGGTGCGGTTTTCTCTCCCGTTTCATAAGGGGTTCAACTTTCGACTGCTATCGCTAAAAAGTAAAAGCCACAGGATAAAGTGATTCCGTGAACATCACTGTGAATTTAGCCAATATCATTACGTTCATTGGCACACATAGGTTAAAATTTGGAGTATCTCAACTAATCAGTAACCTCTGCATAAGTCGATACTTTAGCACATGTTTAAATTAGAGTAAAACGATTAATTGTGGTGGTAAATTTGGCGGGAAAACAGCTTCAGTGCTCTAAATAGATTTCATGGAGGTTCGTTCTAGTATATGTTGGGTACCTGCTGCTAGACTGGAGTGAAAACAGATCTTTTTCAAAACCCGTAACGTAATAGCAAATAAATGATGTTCCAGGTGATAAGGAACAAGGGAAAGTCAAGTTTTTAGAAAAATTTTGACGTTTGAGGTTTGCGCATTGAGCTTGAAATTTCGATTTTTTGGCCAAAATTTACGATTTTTGACCAATATAGGTAACTTTCGTAGGGTCTTCAAATACATTCAACACATGTAACTCTGCCTTCATGTGGCATATAATAACATTTTCTTACTCCTAGACGCTTGGTTTGCCTATAAATTGAGCTGGGATGTTTGCACAGTGAGCATAAAATTTCAACATTTTGGCAAAAATTGAGATTTTTCACGAGAGCCGCCAAAGTTGAAACGCGTTTAGCAACCAGGTCTACGGGAGAAATTCCAATGCCAAAGGTCAAATATTGTTGTATAGTACACTCTGTTATCAGAAAGTTACCGGGTTGACTGTTACAGTAATCGAGGCCGCTCTGAAAGTAGCTGAGTTTAAAAACATAGATGATTTAATATCTACTTTAAAATAAAAAAACAATAAATGCCACATTTCGAAACAAAAACAGACGTTTCAACAAAAGTCCTAAAGCTCACACCCTAAAATACGAATTATTGCCGTGGACTTTTGAGGGAAGTAGTTTTTTTTTCAATACTCACTTTTAGAGCTCTGCACGCTTTACTTAGAATACAGAAGTCAAGAATGTTTGGTTGTGGTTGCTTGGTTGGGTTGGGTGGCTGGCTGGCGGAACTCGATTTGCAGCCATCCTCTCGCGGTGAGTTCTGAGTAGTTTTTTCTTTTACGAATAAGACCATTATATTTGCTTCAAAAGATGAGCCAAGAGCTGCATTATTAAACACCTGAAGTTATTATTTCCAGTTATAATCTATATTTCGCTTATTTATGAACCTCGTTGAAATCCAGTGCAAAACGTCGAGAATGAAGCATTTTCTTCTTTCGCTGGGATCCTTTCTGTTCGAATTCAATGACTCTGGGGTATAAATAACATTTCAGAGTGTACTTTACAACAATATTTGACCTTTGAGATTGGAATTTTTCGCGTAGACTTGATTGCTAAACGCGTTTTAACTTTGGCGGCTCTCGTGAAAAATCTCAATTTTTGCCAAAATGTTAAAATTTTATGCTCACTGTGCGAACATCTCAGCTCAATTTATAGGCAAACCAAGCATAGAAGACACGTTTAGGAGTATAAGAAAATGCTATTATATGCCACATGAAGCCAGAACTGCATGCGTTGAATGCATTTGAAGACCCAATGAAAGTTACCAATATTGGTCAAAAATCGTGAATTTTGGCCAAGAAATGGAAATTTCAAGCTCAATGAGCGAATCTCAAACGTCAAAATTTTTAAAAAAAACTTGACCTTTACTGGTTTCTTTTCACCTGGAACATATTTTTTATTTTTTTGATATTGCGTTTCGAGTTTCGAAAAAGATCTGTTTTCACGCCACTCCATCCTGCCTCGCTTCACCACACGCATACAAATTTACAGTTGAAAGTATTTTCTCAAGTGAAATAAATTGAGTCATACCTGAGGGATTAACTTTGACCTTGATTTTTGTTTGAGGCGTTAGAATGCCGTAATCTACGTCTTCATACAAATCCTTGAAAAGAGCAAAAAAAAAATAATAATAATAAAAATTAATAAATAAATAAATAAATAAATAAATAAACACATTGAAAATACATCGCTTCAAGTTAAAGGATTGATTGCAGATTAAAAGCTGTTTACTTAAATACATAAATTATTGATAAAAAGGGGTGGGCTCTTAAAAATTAAGAACATAGCTTAAGAAAAGACCGTTTTTTCGTTTTCTTTTTATTCTGTTTTTTCTTCAACTGGTGGTCGATGGTACGACTTTTTAAACCTTTGGATGCTTATTGTAGCTGCGTATTTTTCTTGTCCAGGGCGTGATTCATTTGTACACGGAGAAAAATGCTCCACTAAATAAAACCAGAATCCTGAATAAAAGTTGTCAAAAAGAAATTCTCACAGTTTTCAATCAATGAATCTGTTGCTCACTTGTTGCTATAAAGCCAGAAATGCTTTATTTGGAAGTAAAATGTTACGAGAAAACCGACGGAAACAACAAAAACTCATCAAATTTCCTCTGTAATAGAGAAAAGGTAACGGCAAGGTAAAGGCAACGGAAAGGTAAGTCTCGCTACAAAATGAATTTGTGAATGACAGTAATGGCACGAAACTCAATTACACAATTTAACCCGAAATCCGGCAACATAGGGGCTAAATATCTGATGGACCAATTATTTTGCTACACACATTAAGCACTTCTTAAATTGATGTGTGGGTTGCATGCATTGGTTTTTAAACTAGACCACGGCACGGCATTTTTAACTTGGCCTAATATAATTGAAGAGCGGCGTAGAACGTACCTCTATCCTGTAACCGCTTGTTGAAGTTAGTCCCATTTCACTAAGTGTAACGGCAACATCCGACGGTGTTCCGTCAGTTCGTCGATTGAGGAATAAGATGGCGTATGAGAAGAAATGCTGAGAGATTGGCGTTATCGGTCTGGCCCAGATTTCAATTCCTTTATGCTGAAAAAAAGGACAAACAAATTGTTAAATTGACAAAAAATCGAATGAGCAAGCATGCATATATTACCTGAAGTAAAGAGGTTATACGTAAATGAATAAAATTCTATACGATTCAGAGATCATTTCGAGAGAACTTCATTCTGAGAGCGTGTGTCAGGACTATCAGGTATAATATAAGGGTAACTGCCAAATTTTCAGGGTTGCAAATATCTAACATCAATTTAAAAACGGTCAGCGGTGAAATGATAACAATGATGTTTGTTTATTTTATTCATTCAATTGGGAATAGACACCTTCCCTCCTGTTGGAGAATAAATAGTCTTTATTGATCAAAATGGAATTCTCATGGGGTATATTTTTCAAAATTACCGCACAAAACTTGAATAAAATAAAAACACATACCATCCCCTAACCTTTCACCCTTCCCCCCTTACCCTTTCATTTGTACCCTTTCAGAATCAAAACCTATAGCTTCGCCAATGGGTAGGTACTTACATTACGTGTGCATCTATAATGTGCTCTCGAAGCAGCCAAAAGGCAGCCCAATTTGTGATTTTGGAATGAAGTCCTCAATTCAAGTATTCTTCTTTTAAATACAAAATTGGAGGGTTGAATTTTCCTTGGTTGGGATACAATTTGGAAGGGTGAATTTGAAAGACAGGGAGTAACTTTTGCTTCCTGTTTTACAGAGAAAAGGAGGGAATGCACTTCATGTACATTTGAAATGACATTTTCTTCTTCTCCCTTTAATTTTTGTTTTGTTTTTGTTCTTGCTTTTCTTTGCTAAATTCCTGATGAGAGATTCAAAACGAAATATAAAGTGGTCTCAATACTTGAAATAAGCTGAGCCGACTACAATGTTTTCAAAAGTAGGCACTGCTCTGTTTTACAGTACTATAATAGTGCAAATGACTGAAAATTATACTAAATGATCTATTTAGATTCTCGTGATTGGATGTTAGTTAAATTCATGCACGGAAAAAAATGACTGGTAGAATTTACCATCTGCATTACAGCTAATTTTGGAGTCTGCTAACAGTATGGTAAATTTTACCGTCATGAATGCAAAGTACCTTGTGGTGAAATGTACCAACAGGTTATCTTAATTCACCACAAGGTACGTTGCAGTTACCATATATAATGGTAAAATTTACCATACTTGATATCGGCCAAAATCAGCTGTGCAGATAGTAAATTCTACTAGTCTTTTTTCCCTGTGTGGTACTTGAGAACTCCTCTTGTGCAGAAATAAGTAGTTAAGGAACAAGTGTCGCTATACTGTAGTGAAACACTCTGTATATTTATTTTAATTTAGAACGTATTTTTAAATTTCCCCGAAGAATGAAAGATAGTAAACAAAAAAAAGAAAAAGAAAAAAATGGTATACTTGAGAGATACCATTGAGATTTTTAGATTCTCGATATAAAAGCACTTATCCTACCTTGTATATTCTTCGACCTTGGATCCCCAATGGATCTTGATCAACATTGATAATTTTGCGGTTTTGCAAAATCGCTTTGTACTCCGGCCGAATGGTACGCAAATCAACAGACATAAGCAGAGGAGCCGCCAGAATTGCCCACATGGCCATTTGAACTTTGCTTTGCTCGTAACTTAACCCGAAATTACCGATAATCAACTAAAAGAAACAAACAAACATTCGATTATAAGTATAAACTTAACGTACGCTGTATCTGAAGAGACATGGAAAAGAATACACTATAATTACAAGGAATTTTATTTTGTCACTCAAATTAAATTTTTCAACTAGAATCATTTCCTCAAAAAAGTCCGGAATAAATTCGTCATCCAATTTGGAACAAAAACGAGAAAGATTCATAAAATAAATTGACCGGGTTAGTAGTCTCCACATTTATTTCCAGCAATTGAAAATATTCCATTAATTTGAGCGGTGGAATACATGAACCTTGTAATGAGGCTCTTGCAAACTTTTGCTACAAGCAAATAAATAGTCGGATCTGATGTAAAGACCGACGAAAATCACGAAAATCATACTGAAAAAGTCTAAAATTTAATTAAAAAACTCTCAAAACTGCTAAAACGGCAAGATCGTAATGGCGGTTCAACGCAGGTTTCATGGGAGACTCCCGTCTAATTTGTCACTTAGCACAGAGGTATGTCTCAAATTAGACTGGACTGTAGACAAATTAGATTGGTACCTGCATCTCTCCGCCTTTAAGTCCAATTCTGAGAGTGAATTTTGTGATTTTCAGTGTACTCATCGTCATTTTTACAGCTTTTTTTTTCTTCCTTCAAGAATCAACTCTTCAGACTCCTGTAGCAAAAGTTTGCAAGAGTCCCACTGACGATTTTATCTTTCGTTTTTGGCTCATGATCTATACATATTTGAGAATAATCGGTGCTTCTTCAAATTGCTTCCATACCACTTTCATATTCGAGTGAGGAGAGCGAAGCTAACATCTAAATAAAAGTATACAAACCGCCTTCAAAAAAGATGATACCACAAGAAAAAACGTGGAATTTAAATTTTCCGAAGCGGTGTAACTGAACAATCATTAGGTCCCTTAAAATCATATAAGTCACCCGCTGATAATCAGTTGAATTAATGTAAATAGTGTATAGGGGGAGAGAATAAATTTCATGGGGGATAAAAAGATACTTACCATGTCTGGATCATTCCAATGACCAGGGCCAGCGTTAGGCACGATCACATCTTGGTTATTACCGTAATAATCGATTATACTTTCTAGACTGGCCCACGAATCTTGAATATCGTCAAAATTCCTCCATAAGTTACAATGTTCGATGATGGCGGTAAAATTTGGCTGAAATTGAGACAGAAAATTTTTATACTAAGATTGAAGATATAAAAGGAATTTGTTGATTCAAACAAAGGGAAATAAGAAAAAAATAAGAAAGTGAAATGAAAAAGAAGAGCATCGTTTTTAAAATGGAATAGATCTCAATAGCGGCTCGAGAATTTTGGCAAGAAAGTTTTCCCTCCATTTGATTCTATGTAAAACAATCGATTTGATACAGAAGTGCTCACTGCTCCTTCACCAACAATCGATTAGTTGACATTGATTTAAATGGAGGAAAACCATATTTGTCAAATTGCACGAGCCTCTGATAGATCTATAGATTGAATGAGTCAGGTTGAGCTTACATACTTGACTTGAAACAAAATTTTAAATTCGATACAGAGCTATTGATTGAACGCAGTCAATAAATCATGATCTTCAAATGTTTTCTTATTTGAAGTCGGCTCAAAACTATTTTCCCATTTGCCTATGTCTTTTGTCGATGAAACAATTAATAAAACAAAGTCGGCAATTTGAGTTTAAAGGGGGCGAACTTTTAGTAAGAGTCCAAGCAGTAATTAAGATGCAAACACATCCGTTTTTATAGATAATAAAAAGAGAAAAAAAAGTTTTTAAAAAACAATTTTTATTCAAAATGGGAAAGAGGGGAGGGGGGTTAGGAAAAAACCTGATACATATTACTTATTTTACCTGCATTCCATTGTAAATTTGATAGACAGGCCAGCTACAGGAGTAAATCATTTTCCTTCCGGTTCTGTTTAGATGAAAACCGAATTCTGAATAACCTGCACGACCAATAAAATTAAATAAATAAAAAATCATCACAACAAATCAACCCTTCAGTATTCAATGAATTACAGAGAGACGTTTTTTTTTTCTTTTTTTAAAAAAAAGTTGAAACAGTCTTTGAAAAAGGTGCTCACAAACTATATGTACAAGGGGAGTTCGGAAAGTAAAGATACGAGAGGCGTTCAATAAGTCATCGCACCCCCCTAGCCATTTCTAGAAAAATCGTCCGATTTCCAAAAACTAAAAATAATATTGAAGCTCAGGGTATACCTGACAATTTTCCGAAAACCTGAACCCGATCCGCGGATTTGCGCCTGAATGCGACGCGCGTTTATCTCTCGCGCGCGTCAAGCCTCCCACCGAAAATGAGCAATGCCTATTTCCGCCGCTCGGTACACAAGATTCCCCCCTCAGAAGTTAACCAAAAATTATACAACATGAATGAAATCATATTTTTATAATTTAAAGTACTCACTTTACTTTTCAACGTAGTCTCCGTCCAGTTCCAAGCACTTTTCATAGCGAGAAATGAGCTTTCCGATGCCGCGTGCCTAGAACTCTTTTGACTGCGTTGAGAAAAAAGTGTGCACAGCTTCCTTCACATCCTCCATCGAATGAAAATGGACACCACCAAGCTCCGTCTTCAAATACGGGAACAGATGATAATCCTCAGACCGACCACTGATTTGGTGCATCTTATCTGATCTTAATTCGTTTACAATTGGAAGCACAGGTGAGCTTAGTGAATCCGAACGAAGACGTAGCGGGAGCTGTTAGGTATCATTTTCGGCGGGAGGCTTGACGCGCGCGGGAGACAAACGCGCGTCGCATTCAGGCACAAAGCCGCGGATCGGGTTCGGGTTTTCGGCAACTTGTCAGGTATACCCTGAGCTTCAATATTATTTTTAGTTTTTGAAAATCGGACGATTTTTGTAGAAATGGCAAGGGGGGGATGCAATGACTTATTGAACGCCCCTCGTACAAGGCCTATTCATATCAACCAACAAACAATAAAATATTATCTAATATACTTTAAAGATGAGCTGTGCACAGTTGGAGATATATTGGATCATTACACTTTAAGTGATCAGCATTTTAGTACATGGTGTTTCAATTTTCTCCAGCCAGAAAATGTAAATACTTCGCGTGCAGTACTCGCGAATGTTCAAAGTGCGGAATGCGATCTGCATTCAGTTTTTTAGTCACCAGAATTAAAATGTAGGCCGATATTAATCGAAAAATAGTACAAGTGGACGATAAAAAGGTGACGATCCGGCAAAACGTTGCCAAATGGTGCCGGAAATAAAAAACGGGCCAGACTGAAATTCATGAACTTTCGGACAACCCTGCTTCATTTTCAGAGAGGATTTTTTAATGAACTGTCCTCGATATACTGGAGCAGAACTCTTGGAGCTCGCACAGCTAAAACCGCTTATTACAATAAATATTTTTATAAACAAGTTGAATAAATTAATCAATTATGATGGACGGTCGCCTGTTTCGCGGTGCTTTCAATTTTTTTCAAGCGGGCCGCCACGGCCACGGTTTGAGTTCTCGGCACCATTTGGCAACGTTTCACCCGTTTGTCGCCTTTTTACCGTCCATTTGTACTATTTCTCGATCCATTTCGGCCAACATTCTGGTGCTGGCAACTAAAAAAATGAATGCAGATTGATTCCGCACTTTGAACATTCGCGACTGCAAGGAGTACTGCGCGCGGAACTTTAAATTTTCCGGCGGAAGAAAATTCAATCACCATGCACTAAAATCGCTGATTTCTCAGAGTGTAATGATCCAATAGACCTCCGACAGTGCACAGTTCAAAGTGCACTGTCGGTATATATAAAGTATATTAAGTATATAAAGTATATTATAGATAAGAATTAATTGTTTATCGTTCGTTATTTGATATGAGTCGTCAGGCCTTATACAGGTGCCTTGTATCTTTACTTTCCGAACTCCTCTCGTAACGTAGCGTGCTCTTCCGGCAAAATCCTGATTTGATAATCTTGCCTCTTCTTCCAAATGAATATGCCTCATAATTTTTAGTATGTCGAGGATCTTCCGGGCAGGAACCCTGCTCGAAAGTAGTTGTTTTGGTTTCATATTATTGAAAAAAAAAAAAAAAAAAAAAAAAAAAAAAAAAAAAAAAAAAAAAAAAAAAAAACGGAATCACAGATTTTTTTTTTTTTTTTTACACAAGTTATGGAAGAAAACGAGTTTGCTGCCCTACATGCAATTGAAAACCTTGCCAGAAAAGAAAAGAAGGTAAAGGTGTTAAGAACGCGCTTTTGTATTTCCCGCTCACCCGTGTTACGCCGGTTACGCGTGCGCAAACGCATCCAGCGCACGCGTAACCGGCGTAACACGGGTGAGCGGGAAATACAAAAGCGCGTTCTTAACAAAAGGTGAGGCGGTAAAAAAGGGTGAACAAGAAATGGATTATTTTCAGAAAAAAATCGTACTTTTTTGAGTATTTTTGTATTGTTGTATTTTTTATATTTTTCTTCAAAGTGGTTTTTCGACCCCTCAGTGTAGGGCATTAATCAAAAGAAATCTTAGGTTATTTTTTTCCTCCTTTACACTTTCGAAAAACCACTTCCGAACTTTCAAACGTGTTTTCCACGAAAGTATACATTTTCTTACACGCCCTGCTCCACGCAAGGTCTTCAATTTTTGCTTATGAGTAACTTCTGTCATTGTCAGCTTCATTGAGATTATAACGTCGGATCGAGTTCATAACATACATCTGAACCAAAAATATGATATACTGTACAGGCACGCAAATGTGCCATTTAGAATTAGGTGAAAATAGGCCTGGATTGAGATACATAATGCGCCTGTAAGAATGGGAGGATACCACCTGTAACCTTCACGACACAGCGTAAATGTATATCTTTATGTGTGCCGTGAAGTGAAGTAATCAGGTTGCATCTCCCCCTGAAATCTGAGCCCATTTCTATAAAACATTTGCGTATCTGTATAGTAACATATATTTGATCTGACCACATAAATGAAATGATTTTGACGAAATTGTGATTGTTGGCAAGCTCTGGAAACCGAACTAAACAAAATTTTCATTTTTAGCGGGAGAAAGGAGCAAATACAGAGACAAAGAATAGCTATAGATTTAAAGGGAAACAGACCTTTGTCCATGTCCCTGGGGAGTGAGTAGCACCCATCTAGTTTGACATAGTCGACTTCCCAATCAGCAAAAGTGAACGCGTCTAGTTCAAGGTTTCCCAGCACGCCTGGATAACCTGCACATGTGTAATTTCCATAGTCCTCGTAAATGCCAAATTTCAGCCCTTTCGAATGAATCTGCACACATCATTTTTTTGCTTGTTAAACATCTTACCTTAGATTTCTAGTCCTTTCCTCATTACAAAATGGAACTTACAAAACCAACATCCAATAAAAAGTTTTTAAATGCCTGAGTTAAGTAATTTATTATTTTATCTGTGCCCAAGAGTACATCATATTTTCCCCGTTTTTTTGTTTGTTTTGTTTTGTTTGTTTTTTTACAAAAACGAAAAACATTTGAAAAGAACAAAGTCTCATGGCTGCCATTTTGTGTCTATTTAATGACATTTTCCAATTCACCGATGATTCCACCGGTTGAGAAAAGATTACACAATTCAGTTTTTATGACTGTAATGCACGAAAATACTTGCATCTGTAATCTTTTCTCAACCGGTGGAGTGGTCGGCGACTTAAATAATTAATTTGCGGATATTTTAATAATTTAGAGGCGATTGCACCGGTTGAGAAATGATTTCAGATGCGAATATTTTCGTGCATTACAGTTAAACTGAACTGAACTTTGTAATCTTTTCTCAACCGGTGGAATCATCGGTTAAATTAAACAAATCCACTGAATATACACAAACAGCAGTACTGAAAGCTCTTCAAATTGAGAAAGATGAGTATCTCTAGTTTCTACTCTAAAGAGTGCACTTCAGAAACGCTTGTTGAAATATCTGTGGCTTGGCTTGAACTTGAATTGTCCTCCAGATTTAATTGGCCATTCATTAACACACCTTAAAACAAAACTTCTTTAGATTTCTTAAGGTAAGTTCAAGGGATTTTCAAGTAAGGACTGTCACAAATTTGCAATCTAGAGAGGCTTTAAAAATAAACACACAATTTTCCACGCAATGCACTAGTCTCAAGGAGATAATTTTAAGGTATAGCTATCTTGAACTAAACACAAGAATTCTCCAAAATTGCTGATTCATACGGTGAGCGTCTCTGAACCGCATTTTTTTTCAATCAACTTGGCTCGGCTTGAAAAATACTCAAGTCGAGGAGATCTCAAGAAATGTCTCTGAAATGTAACCTAAGTCATCAAAAGCTTTTGCACGTATTACATAGGCGGTAATGATTGATGCTAGTAAAAGAATGATTTTTAATGAGTGTCGATATTTCTTAAATTTAAAGAAAAATTCGATGACTACACGTTTCCATCAAAATTTGTGCAACTGTAATGCATTGAAGATGAAGTATCAGTAAATGGTAGACACCATACAATGAATTTCAAATCTGAATATCGAATCTGTGTCACGAGACATCAATAGGGAGACATCAATTGGAATTCACAATTCAGCACAACTTATCTCTCAATTGTATGTTCCTGAGAAAGTGAACTCAGTCAACTCAGAAGTTTATAATTTTGAGTTTTGCAAAACAGCCTCCCCAGAATTAACAAGTGTACATTTTTGAACCAAGCAGAAATGCAACAAAGATCGAAGAAAAGAAGAAAAAAAAACCCCGAAAGAAAAAGCAGGAAGTGTAAAAAAGTACGGTTTGTTTTGACAAGATTCAGAAAATGGTCATTGGACTGGAACCGCCGTCGAATCAAGCAACGAGAAAAAATATAGAAGAGGAAGGTTTCCTTACATAATTTGAGAGGTCTTTGATTCCGTAGGAGAATCGCGCTTTGTCAGGCTGCAAGTGACCGGTGTAAGCTCTCCTCTTGTCTAGCCAACAGTCATCGATGTTGATGTACTCGTATCCCACAGCAGCGTATCCCTCCGACACCACCAAATCTGCCATCGTTCGAAATAGTTTATCACTGCAACAAATATTAAAATAGCTTTCTGAATTGGTATAGCACTGAGGGTGTAACTGATAAATACGGAATGAGCAGGTCACATTTTCATCGATGGGACACAGTAGAACAGTGAAATCGCGTTAAAAGGAACTAACTATAGGTATTAAATTATTTATTTTGAAAAAGTGACAGCAATACGCAAAATTAGAACAAACACGGTCAAGTTTTTTCTCAAGGTGAGGAGGTGGCCTTAGCAAGTGCGGGCGAGAGTACCTAAATCACAATGGCTCAAATAGGACCACCTCTTTAACTCTCTTTTCCTGTTTGAAAGTATGAGTTGAAAAAGGATAGAAAGAGTGTGTTTTATTCCTTTCCTTGTCCACCCTTGACTAATGAAGAGAAGAGATAGATACTTAGATACTTTCTTGCTGTGCAACTATAAATTGTCTATTCGATCGATCATATGGTGACCCGATTGCAACCATGAGCTGATACGGGAATTTGTCTTTCTCTCTCCTTCCATTTGAACACATGTGTTAGAAAAGGATAGCAGAGGAGGCCATCACGTGACTTTAGCCCCTATCTCCGTCCTTTTCTAACTCACACGATCAAATGGAAGGATAGAAAGAACGATTCCTGTATCCATCAATGATTGCATCTAATCCGAAAGTCAAGAAGACAACTTACTTTCGGATGAGTGCCGGTCGTTGATGTTATCGGAATCATCGAGCTCATCTGTATCCTTCCGAAAATAATTAAGGTTTAGATGAATCTGATGACTTTAATGCCATCTGTATCCGGAAAAAAACATCTAACTGTTTGTTTTATAATTTTTGCTCACCGGAAATCATCAATATTCTAGCGTCTCAAAACTATTACTGTATAACAATTATTCTTTATTCAGAGAAAAAAAATTGGACAAATTTTCACGAGTTTTAATTTTTGTTTCATCTCCTGTTTTTTAGCATCTCAATTATATTTCATTTGACTATATGTTTATTATTTTGCCTGAGAAAAAATTCCTAAAGTGTTCGTGGAAATCTTTGAGACACTGGAATGGAATTGGCTGGGGTTGCGCGCCACTAAAGTTTTGGACCCCAGTGGCGCACCGAAGGGGGTGGTTTTAGGGTCCCCCCCCAAGCATCAATATTTTTTCTAAAAAAGGGCATCTTCGGCCAAAATTGCTTTCAACCCCCCCCCCCCCAGGCCTCAGAAAATGGAACATTTGCGGTAAAACCCCCACCAAACTAAAGTTCTCAGTGCGCCACTGTAATGGACCCCCATATAAAACTACTTTTAAAGCGTGGTTGGAAGATACTGTGGGGAGGAGAGGATAAATGTGTAGATTTTAAAATTACATTCCAGCTCAGTAAATGTGAGGATGACGTTTAACTTTACAGCAAACAAAAGTGTAATTATTCTTACTTATTTTTTCTCTCTTTGTTCTAAATTGAGGAAAAATATAGGAATTCCCAGCCAACTTGATACAACTCAATTACTGAAAGTCTGTGATCAAATTGGATTCGGTCATGCAAACACTTTCTGCACACAATACAGGTTTACCGTGTTTACATTCGGGCCATTCGGGGGCGATAATTTAAGGGCACTCGACTCGAGTACTTGTGGTTGCCAAAACCCCCAACCACCTTGCTTTGCTTGAAGCATGATAGAGTAAGATGCGCGCGCAGATTAAAAACTAGTCAGAGCAGACGGCGCATCCTAAAACTTGTATTTTGGCGTGCCAATGCTTGCGGGCATTTGAGGATCTTCGGTTAGCACACACGTGCAAACGAGCCCTTGCATGGATACTACTTGTTACGTAATTCTCAAAAGATAAAAACTCTATAATGAAGATTTGTGTAAAAACCAATAGGTTAAGAAGAAAAACATAATAACCGTTTCAGAGAGCTATTATTTTATGAGGCTTGGGTGTGCAACGCAGGTTATAATCATGATCATTATTTGATATGACTGGTTTGTATCGATGCAGGGCTTATGGTACACAGTGGATCGAAAACATGGAATTTCCCGGACAGTTGCGGTACGTGAAATCTTGCAATGTTGCATTCAGCCCATTCAAAGTCATGAAAAAAGTCGAAGTATTGGAGGTGCACAGAGAAGCCTCTCAAATCGATATTTTGTAAGGGGTTAAATGGAAGAAGTGCAACGTCTCCAGGTTGCACGTATACCACCACTACTCCCGGACTTAATTTTACGAATAAAATCAAGATTATTATTATTGTATTTTATTAGGTATTAGGTAAGGTAACTTAGAATTAGGTTCTTGCTTTTTGCTGTATGCAATGGAATAATTGATTCTTGAGTAAAATCCGGCGAAAATTAAGATGAGCACATTTAGAAATGACGAAATTCACTCGCGAACTCACAAAATGGGTTTTAAGCGCAACGACGGAGCTACGCGATAATATTGGAAATCATTATCTAATTTGAGGCCTTTCTTTGTATTTTTATAGAGAAAGAGACGATTTAGATGGGAATCTCCTATGATACCTGCAATACCTGCATATAGCTCTTCCATTTCGCTCTTAAATTGCGAAGCTACGCAGAAGTCAAGAAGATTCCTGTCTAATTTTTCAGTCTGTCTGTTGAAACACACAGAGAGGAAAGCCTCAAATTAGATACAGGAATCTTTCGTAGTCCCTGCTGCCATTATAAGCCTTAAACATATTAAAGTTGTTTTGTAAGTCTAAAAGTGAATTTCGACATTTTTTAATGTGCTTTCTCTGAATTCTACTCAAGAATTAATTATATCCAAAACGCGTACAGCAATGAAAGTTTGCAAGACAATCATTATGTGAAATCATTCATTTGAGAGCTTTGATTGAGTCTAATGACACGGTTTTTGCGAGAAAATATCAACACTGAAATGTTTTAAAATAAAATAAACAACTTTTAATGTCCGAAAAAAAATTTATTTCGATTCAGTGTGTTACCATCAAACAGTGGGCAGCACTATACCAGTGATGGGCAAAAATCATTTTTTTGAATAACCATGAATAATTAACTAAAATTATTCGCATTATTCTCATGTTATTTCTATTAGTAAATCAAAGTTTTAACACTATCAGTCATTCATCTTATGGACAGATGAATATGCTGGTAGTGTCAAAACTTCAATTTACTAATAGGAATAACATGAGAATAATGCGAATAATTTTAGTTTATTATTCATGGTTATTCAAAAAATAATTTTTGCCCATCACTGCACTAGAGCATTCTCAAAACATTAAAATCCGCTTGAGATGTGGAAAGGTATATTACAGGTACTGATTCCAGGACAGGTGTGGAACTAGATACTGTGTCTGACAGTGGTAACTATCATTTCTGATATCCCACAATGGAAAGTGTGATGAAGGGGGCAACGATCGAGTCACTCAACGCTAACACTTTACAAGGTGTAAATAAAAAAATAAAAAATTCTTCGCTCAAAAGAGATTTAAATAAGATAATTTCATGAAAGTATTTTTCCCACCGTCCTTAAAATTCTGAGGATTATGAGAAAATATTTCTAGATCGTACATATATGCTCGTTCGTTCTCCTTCGACCGAGGATAATTGATGAAATGCATAGAAGCATACAATCGGAAAGGAAAACTCCCATAATAATGGAATAATTTTTTCGGTCTATGTTGGTGAATTTTCAAGATGGAGGACACAGCTCTCTTTCTCTGTCTTAAGCATTGTTTTGCATTAGCTTCTCAAGATGGCGGACCAGAAAATATTGCTTCAAAATGAACCGAAGTTTACATTCTAATTTCAGTAATCTTTGATGGAAAATAATTTTGATCTGTTGCGATTGATTTACGCTCTTTCGAAAAATTAACACTACTCGAACTATGAAATACACAGGGCTGCCGTTTTGCGTGTAATCAATGCTATTTTTCTATTCACCGATGATTCCACCGGTTGAGAAAAGATTACAAAGTTCAGTTCAGTGTATGACTGTAATGCACGAAAATACTCGCTTCTGTAATATTTTCTCAACCGGTGGGGTCGTCGGTGACTTTGAAAAACTTGCGGATATTTTAATTAATTAACGGCGTTTCCACCGATTAAGGACAGATTACAGATCAGAGTATTTTCGTGCATTGCTGTCATACACTGAACTGAACTGTGTAATCTTTTCTCAACCGGTGGAATCATCCGTGAAAAGAAAAATAGCATTGATTATACGCAAAACGGCAGCCCTTTAAATACATCACGTCTGTAGAACTTGCTTCAAATTATTCAAATGACGTCCTTTACAGTTTTCAGTGGAAGTCAGCAGTAATTCAGTCAACTCAGAAAATCAATTTCACAAACAACAAATGGAAGATTCGCATATAATGGGGGAAAATGGAAAACTGTTTCGTCAAGATTGAGTTTTTTGCTTTGCTGCCAAATACGGTGGAAAATTCTCAAATTCAACATTGGGTTCGATGGGGAAATGCGTATAATTATACCGGGTGACTATATAAAAAAGGACCCATGCAGTCAGAAATTGGGATGGTTGCAGCTTAAGAAAATGAAGGTGCTTTTTACAATTTGAGGGCCGATTTCCACGCAAACTTGTGACAAAGTAGACTCGAAAGTTCACTCAGAGATTATGATTGAAGTTGGAATCATACTTGGAACTGTTATTGTGTGTTATTGTTTCATTTTGATTATTTTTCGACACGAATATCGGTTTCCGTACCTTTCACAACAACCTAATGCGAGGAATTGAGGATTATGAAGTCAACTATGATGACAGTCGGCCATGATTATTATAATGTGCCGCGCTAACCCTGCCAAATATCGTGCAAATGGTGGAAAGATATCTACAGGGGTGAATAGTATCTCGTGTTTTTCACAATTTATGAGTTTATCAATACATTTTGGTGTTTTCTGATGCTGACATTGTCATTTTTACGGCTTTTTACTTCTGAATTGATACTTAAAAACGCTTTAGCCAAAGTGTGCAACAGACCCATTTAAAGGAATGAAAATTGAAAATTCACCAAAGATTATGGTGTAGGTGCGCTTATGCTTCTAAAACGAGCTCTACATGTAAAAAAGAATGTCTTAATTTTCTTTTTAACGTTTAAACGTTTTCAAGTTAAAGTCTTTCGTGCGCCGCGCCGCGCAATGGCTTCAACGATGCTGAAACATCAACCGAGAAGCGTGAGGTGGTCACTGGGCAGTCTATCCCCTTTAAGAACAGACCACAATTTGTCTGCCGTTTATCACGCTTGGAGGCGATGCAACTCGAACACGAAGAAGTAATGGACCCAGTGTTTGCTGACCAATTTACACCCTTGCCAAATCGGAAAGTTTACGACTTAAAACCAGAGTTGAGCAAATGGTAATCAATCTCTTCTTGAGACATTTTAACGGCTTTATTCGAGATACAAAGACATGCGTGTTTGGTCGCTAGTAAAGATGATTTGTTAATCAGTCCGTTTATTTACAACTTCAAGGAACTTCTTTCACGATTGTTCGTGAGACTAATTTTTCTCATTTTTCATAATAGACTTTAAGACCAATATAAATAAAAGAATCTATTACAACACAGCACCATAATAATAGGTACATTGGTACACACCTTCCGGATTTCAAGAAAATTCAATTTGCAATTTGTTTCGCTCGTTTTAGGCCTAATTATACCTTTGTCTCTCAGAGGAGAAACATTATGATTGAAGTAGTTCCTTTAAGCGGATGGTGGCGGTGTTGTACGTAGACGTAAAGTTTATTAAACATGGAAAAAATGTCCAGAAGATTTTGATTGAAACTGAATTACTACACAAGGGCGTAATCATTTCTTAGAATGCTTTTTTATTTTTCTTAAAATTAGCACTGTGCATTTGATAAAATCACGACAAAGGGAGAAGAGAGAGATGAAAAAAAAAAACCTTTTACAGCTGAAAGAACTTAAAGCCGCAGGTACTTTTTCATTTGCTTGAAAATAAAACTGGTTTTATCGTTTCTTCCCGATTTTTTACGTCTGAGTTAGTTTCCCCTTAAATCTCTTATTACAAGAGATATGATGATTACAAGAGGTATGATGTATTGTTGTGATCAAATTACATTTGAGCCATTTTCTCTTCACTACATGTCAGCACTGCGAGCTCTGTTGAGATTTATTTGCTCTGTTTTTATTTTATGAAACACGATATTAAATCGTATAAAGAGAAGTAAATTCAGGAAGATAGTTCACAAATAAGTGAGTACATATTAGTTGGAAAATTCATTAATTTAACTGCGATTTCAGCGTACAAAATTATGGGGTTGGTTTCAAATGAAGCGACAGCAAAATTCGAACGTATTTTGCTGCGGTCTCTTTTCACATAGTTTTATACATGTCATTCAAATGCTGCTGTAAATAAGTCGGCTAGTGATGAATTTTCAAGAAATGTCATCGGAGTCATGGTAGGCACTTAATGATGGTGTCAAAAATATTTAAAAAAAAAAAAAAAAAAAAAAAAAAAACCCGATTGAGTTCCTGTTTTTTGTTAACTTGAATCCTTATTTGTAATTTGAAGGCTTCTTATAAATACGTTACACCTATACATATACAAGTGTGAATACATTTATTGTTCATGTACAGACAGACGGACAAGAGATATTTTTGAAAGAATGAGTTGAACGACAGAACTAGCCATATAATGTGGCAGTTCCAAGGGTCTGAAATTGCGTGTTTTTTGTAAAAGATGTGATAGTAATTGATGAGCTGAGAACAATATGATAGTTTTAGAGATACACACGTGTAAAGTTGTAAAAAATCGTGTGCGCAAGAGGGTTTCTGTCACTAAGAGAAGTTTCCATTTAAAACAAGAATGTACCTATTTTGGGCCAAAATCTCATCTCGGGAACAATGGGACTTAATTAGAAACCAAAGGCATCTTTGTTCTCAGCTCATTAAGTATTTTCATTTTCTTCATAAAAAACATACAGGTCAGACCCTTGCAACTGCGAACTGCCCCACTATACCTATAGATAGAGGCAGTCTAGGATGTTGACCAAAGTGACAGGCATGGGTGCATTTTACGTTAGGGTTGAAATGTAATTTTTCTGTATTTTCCCATTAAGTGCAATCGTGAAAATGAGCGGCAAGGGAGGCGAACTTGACGACCGACACACATGGACAAATGTTGGAAAAATTATACATCAGCCCTAAACTCAAATTCTTCGTCGGTAACGCAAGTTACCCGTTGCTCTGCTGCACCCTAGCCAAGTGTAAATAGCTCATCACAGCGCTGCCGTTTTGTCTATGAGTTCAGTGGCTTACCGTGCAATATGGCAACGTTGCAATTCGTCCATTTAAACTAACGAAGAAGATGGAAGTATTGGGTGTTCGGTGAACCCCTTCGCATTCGACCTTTTACATGGGTTTGAATAAACAAAAAACAATGTCGCCAAAATGCACGCAACGCCACTGTTTGAGTTTTTAATGGCATTTTTCAAATGACCAATAATTCTACTGGTTGACCAGAATATTACACATAAAGTTCAGTTCAGTGTATGACTGTAGTGCACACTGAAAAAAGTATATAGCAAAAAAACCAGAAGCACAACGATAAGTGAACCAAGGTAAGAGATGGTACTTTTCAACAGAAATTCCAATGTTTGTATCATAGCTCTTGAAAATGTATAGGAAATTCTGTCACTGTGCAGGCCATATACTGATAGTAATACTAGAGTTCTCAGGTAAAAGTGCTAGAAAAATCGATTTGCTTCTGATGATATCACTAGAATTTAAGAATTATTTTTTTCATTGCATGAAAATACTTGTATCATTAATTTTCTCCCAATCAGTTGAATCACTGTGAAACTATCAAAATAACCGACATTTTTTTAAAGTCAAATGACCCGCGGCTAAGAAAATATTCTAGATCAGTCTTTTCTTTCTCTGAACCAAAATGTGTAATCTTCTGGTCAACCGATGGAATCATAATGCCATTGAAGACACACAAAACGTTAGCTCTGGTTCGCTGGAACAAAGCTCATTGAAATCAATAGATTTCAACGAAATCATAGATGATACTGCGTTCTGGCTAGTTTGAAGTTGAACTTAAACATGCATGTACCTAAGTTGAATATCGACTTCGACAAAATATTTTAAAATTAAAAGAGTCAACTTGTGACTACTGCGAAATAAACTTTAAACAACTTTCATGCTTCTTTATTGCAGTTTACTAAAAAATTGATCCAAGATTATAACAGGATACAGTGGCGGACCCAGAAAATTTTTCTCGGGGGCACGCCTGTGAAATTTTGAAACTTAAAGCGTCGGGGGAAGCAATTTCGGGCTATTTTTTGTTGAAAATATGTGCAATTTGAGGCTTCTGGGGAGGGGGTGTCCGTACCCCCTCTCCCCGGTGGATCCGCCACTGACAGGATATTGATGGGTTAGGACTTTTTTATGTTCTCTTTATAACGCGCTAATCTGCGAATTTGATTTTTATTTTCTTCCGCAAGTTTGGCAAGCCTGTCCGGAGACATCATCATCAAAATGAGAGTTGCACCAAGGCGCGCCAAGCTGTCTGGCGCTTGCACTCAAGCCTCCTGGCGCTTGCACTCAAGCCTCCTCACGCTCGCCCATGCTTTTCAGCGTTCCCAGATTGCCAGATTAAATTGAACGGAAATTCTTAAATTATAGAGACTTTATAAGAAAATGTCCAATCGCTGACCAGTATTTTCAGCGCTATTCCACCATAAAATATCTTACATGACATTTTTGACGAGCTTCTGGAAAATTTCGCTCCACGGTCAGACATTGACAATCTTAATAGGCACAGAGGCGTCTAGATGCTCACTCACCGGACGTAATAAATCTATTATCTTCAATCAAAGAAATGCTGCCCGTCAAAATATTGCTAAAAGAATGAAGTCTATAAACGTCGTGACAGTAAATAAAGAGTGTATACTCCAGAAAAAAATATTCTTTCGCTGTGCCTCTGGAAATCTCAACAATTGCAATTAGGAAACATTCCCAATGACAAGACTTTCCTCCAAACGTGGCAACATTACATCGATGCAGATTATTGCACATTGCATAGGCGGCGATTATGTCGTCATGCCTTTTATATTAAAACAAGCATAATTATGATTGAAGATGCTTACCTAATACAGTTTTCTGGATCATTTTTACAGTCTATGTTGCATCTGAAGCGCTCCCAGGCGAGCCAGCCCATAGGCGGAGTCCTCGCCAAACCATTGTCTAGAGCTTTCGTGATGGCAAAAAGAAAAACCAGTAACCCTGAAGTCCATGTTAAAAGTTTGTACATTCTACCAGCTGCTCCAAACAAACAGAAAAAAACAAAACAAATTCAATGAATGAATAAAGAGATTATTTGAAGGCAAGTATGAGTTCAATAAATCCAAAGTTTTGAATACACTTACCAACAAATATTGATACCATGTACCCATCGTCTCAGAGAAACGTAGGATTTTTTGTATGAATATGCTTTATATCACTGGGGGGGGGGGGGAAATTAGAAGCAAAACGATATGTCAACCGTGCTCGTGCAATTTGGCAACAATGTCATCCCTCCATTTGATTGTATGTAAAACAATCGATTCGAACGTGAACCAGCAATTGATTGTTAAACATAGATTCAAATGGAGCAA
The DNA here is from genome assembly GCA_011764245.1 of Trialeurodes vaporariorum. Taxonomy (NCBI): domain Eukaryota; kingdom Metazoa; phylum Arthropoda; class Insecta; order Hemiptera; family Aleyrodidae; genus Trialeurodes; species Trialeurodes vaporariorum. The sequence continues at coordinate 56,325,500 of VMOF01000111.1, read as the reverse complement.
AGACAGTGTTGCCAAATAGCACGCGCCGTTTCTGGGTAAGAGATAGAATTGTTACAAGAATTCCAGTGCATGTTTGCACCATAGTTCTTGAAAATGTTGAGGGAATTATGCAATACTATGGCCACATTCTGATACTGATAGTAACAACAGCGTTTTCTGGTAAAAGCACTAAACTCTACACGGTTCACATATGTTGTGGTTCTGGTACCAAACTAGATTTTAGGAATTATTTTATTCAGTGACGTTGGACTTATCAAGACCTTTAAAGTCTAATTTTTACACAAATGAGACTTGTATGTAACATCAGTTGTACTTGAAATTAAAAATTCCAATTGTTGTTTACTCTAGCCTCTGAAAAATAACGCACCTTATATTTTTTTGCTCCAACGCCATACATTGCGTCTAGAATTTAATTCACAGGGTGCATGATGTGAAATATGTTTCATGGAGGATGCTAAAATTAATAATAATAAAAAAAAAATTAAAAAAAAAAATCTTTGGGCGGAAAGTGAACAAAATTTGTCCTTGTTGCATCTAGATCCCAAATCACACACTACGATCTTCAAAAGAAATCCTGCGAAAGTCAACATTTTTTGAGTTGATGTTTTTGTAGCTTTTTTTTTTTTTTCAGAGATACTCGGCTCTTCCATCGATTTGGCTCGGTAACTAGTCACGAAGAAACCATTTTGAGGTTAACCGGTTTTTTTAAACAATCTAAGAGTTGAAAAATTGGGCGAGAAGATTTTTCAGGATTGGGGCCGAGTTTATTTAGCTATGCTATCATCCACAACCATCGATCATACACCACACTAAATTACAGAAGAGAATCCAAGATTTTCGCTTTACTGCGCTTAAAATCTACCCGTTGCCACTCGTGCGTTCTTATTTCCCATAATTTACACCATCTTTATGAATAGATCTGTATTAAGAGCCGGTTTAACATCTTCGTTCCAGAGCTTATCTCATTCACTCATCCTCCAAAAATTAGAAGAAAAAGAATTATTGTGCGGTCATTTTCGTTCGTTTTGTCACTAATCACACTGTCGTCTTTCCCACGGTAGAAAATGTGCAGAAACATGCGGCAACTTATCAAAATGACCGAGAAGTCCAATAGAGGCTCGACAAATAATCAAGCGAGTTCGTGAAAAACGTTGAATCACGTACGTGGTTACTTTAAAGGAGGAGGAGGACAATATAGATTATTCATTTTTTGCTCGTCCAAAAGAAATTCATCATAACGATAAAATGCGATAAGAATAATATTCAGCTAAGCATATCTTTCAAGCAAGGTCATCTCATGGGTGAACACAGGAATTTATCTTTCTCTCTATCCTTCCATTTGAATACGTTCGTTAGAAAAAAACGGGGATATATGCGGTCTAAAGTCACGTGGTGACCCCCTTTTTTATCCTTTCCTAACACGTGTGTTTAAATGACCTGTGGAAGGGAAAAACAAATCCATGTATCCGCCCATGGGTCATCTTCAAAACACAAAGTAGTATGGAGCAGTGGCGCAACGTGCATTTTGGCAACGTTGTATTGTGTTCATTTAAACCCTTGTAATAGGTCGAAAGTGAAGGTGTTCACTGTACACCAGAGGTCCAGAGCTGCCGTTTTGCGTATAATTAACCCTTCAAGGGCCAGTCCCGAGTATGCTCGTCTTTCTTCTCTAGTCTATTCACATTGTCCCAGCCTTCATTCCGAATAAACGCGATTATTGATGAAAACATGTACAAGATAAGATTTCTTCAGACGCCTTCAATTTGTCGTATAGGCAATTTCAACTCCCCCGAGTACGAACAGTTAACTACCTTCCCTTTATAAACGGAAGAGAGGCGTTCTTTTGAAATAACCAGGCCCTTAGAGGGTTAATGACTCCATTCACTGACGATTCTACCGTTTGAGAAAATATTACACAGGGCAGTTCAGTGTATGACTGTACTGCACGGAAAAAAAAGGTTAGTGAAAATAACCATACGGATACCTGATTTTGGCACCTGCTAGATGTTATGGTAAACTTTACCAGAAGTATGGTACATTTACCGATACTTTGAGTAAATTCGACTTGCAATCAGGTAACATCTTCTGGTGCCTAGTCAAAACATAGCATACTTCTGGTTAACATTACCATAACATCTAGCAGGTGCCAAAATCAGGTATCCGTATGGTTATTTTCACCGTAGTTTTTTTTCCGTGTGCAAGAAAATACTCTGAACTGTAATCTTATCTTAATGGGTGGAAATGCCGCTGAATTATTGAAATATCCTCAAGTTTCTTAAAGTCATCGACGACTCCACCGGTTGAGAAAAGATTACAGATATGAGTATTTTCGTGCAGTACAGTCATACACTGAACTGCACCGTATAATCTTTTCTCAAACGGTAGAATCGTCGGTGAATTGAAAAATGTATTTAATTACACGCAAAACGGCAGCTCTGCCTAACACCCAAATAGTTGATTTTGGAGTCTGCTATCAAAGTGTGGTAAAATGTGGTAAGTGTTACCATCATATAGTAAATGCAACGTACCTTGTGGTGAAATGTACCAACAGGTTAACGTTGCATTTACCATATGATGGTAAAATTTACCATACCTGATAGCAGACTCCAAAATCAACTATGCAGATGGTAAATTCTATCAGGGTTTTTTTTTCTAAAAATTGCTAGAGCCGTGTATAAGGTTTATATATTTTCAAGAAGTCCAAAAAAGGCAACCATTTTTTCCTGGACCACGCACATACATCGATCGTCCGCCAGTCAGAGTTTCCAAAAATTATCAACTAAGTCAAAGTAATTAGCAATGTTCTGATAGTAATTATATCGATAAATCAAGCAAACACGTCAATGCCCCTGATCGATATCTTCAGGGCATTTAATCGCCGCGCGCCACACTTTGCAGCATCCTTCTCACTCATTATCGCCGCCTCTACATCGCGTGTAAATCCTTTATCCCATGACATAATATGAACGAGTCAAAGTCACGTACTCACATAAAATACCTATCTCGTTATAAACACTTCGAAAAGCATATTAACTGCAAGTCAAACTCAGGGTACACAGCTCAAAGGAGTGGCGACGGCCCGCCTCTTGCCCGCACTCTAGCGGAGCTTCAAGGATGCACTCGCAAATTTTCTCATCACCTTACGAAGCGAGCTTTCTTTTTGTTTTGTTTCGTTTGCTATACTATTGTTGTGAGTATTCCACGCTAGATTGCACTCATCAGATTATCACTCTGATTACTAGGGGAGTCTGCGATAACAATAAAACGGTGGAGCTGCGAATATGACAGCGTTCTTGAAAATGGAAATTGAGGACATTGCTGTAAAAAAATGGCTCGTGGAACATGAAGGGTGCTCGATGTATAAGGATTCACGTTTATCATCAGGTTGGGGTTAACGTGGAAGAGCATACCTTATGTTTTATAAGTCCTTTGTACAGAAATGTTCTCATTGTAACGGAACGGAGGGAGACCTCGTTGCCAGACCTCATAAAATTAATACATACTTATACGGGGTGACGATATAAGAAGGTCCCACTCAGAAGTTAGGACGGTTGCCGCTTGAGAAATTGAAGGGGCTGATTACCATTTGAGGGACAACTCCTTCAATTTATCGAACGGCAACCACCCCAACTTATGAGTGGCGACTTCTTTTATAGTCACCCTGTATATTTGAGTGAACTTTTTTGTCAGTATTTTGGACAAGATTCAATTTTTACGATACAAAATGGAAAAGGGTTGCTGCAAGCGGCTATGTATTCAGATCCCTCCATTGACCGTTTCTTCTTCTTCACTCGTTTACACGGTCAGACTCTTTTACAGTATTGCATCGAGAAAATGTCTATCCCTCTCTTTTTTCCATTAAAACAAGCATGTTAGACAGGGATACAGACAATGCGATACTTCATCCTTTTTTGACTTCTCGTAAATTCGTACAGGGAGAATGCGAGAGCTGAAAGTTATTCTGATTGCGCCACTGTATTTCATAATATGCAGGGACTCATCGGGATATTAAACTTAAATATTGTGCACGTTGTGTCGTTGTATTTGACAACACTGAGACGGCCGGCGTTTAGATCGGTGGCAGATAAGTTCAAACGAAAGCTATATCGGCCAACAATGGACTATTGATCCCAGATCTGCGGTCGCGTCTTTGTACTGAACATTGTTCGAAGTCCTAGAATAAGGCTAATCTGAATAGCATACATATAATAGTGGATTCAACGGTCCGAAAAGTATCTGGAAGTGTCATTACAAAGTTTGCAAATTGACTATCTATTAACAGGTGCTGTCTACAAATGACACGAAACAATCAGCACACGTCTTAATCTGGAGATTTCATTGTTTGCTTCATTGTGAAATTGACCGCCCACTTGCTATAAATAGTGGACGAGTGTATTTTTTTATAATCCTGAAAGGCGGGGAGAAGTTTCATAAAAAGTTCTCAAACTGCCAATCCATACACTAATCAAAGCTGATATCTACTATGATACCGATGGAAATTCAACGTATGTCTTCATCCTCTGCAAGTCGATTGTTTACTACAAAGTAAAATCAATGACTGTGTTTCAAATCTCAGAGCTAAATGTGCGGTTATCGAACAGTAAAGTGAGTGAAAGTATGGTCACATATTTTTAAATTGATAACCCATTGATAAGTTATTATTTTTACATTGTACTTGTTTTATAGTCAGGCAAAATATTTATTTGGTTTCCGATGTAAGACCTTTGCTTCGTATTTACAAAAAGTGCGTACTTTGAACGATTTGACATAAAAACACCCAGCTCCAAAGACGAAAAAGCCCCTTCACTTATTCTTCCAAGGACTATCAGATTGAAAGAACCATGAAAAAATGAAACATGTCAACGAAACGTTTAAACAATGGCTCCTTTCGCTGCATCGCTAAGCGTTCTATGGCTACCGCTATTGATTAGAATATTTCTCATATGGAAAACATTTTAAATCTTCACTTGATGTTGTCCCGCGGATTCCACCTGGGTTCTCGTCTAGAACTTTTTTTTTTTTTTTTTTAAATTGAAAGCTTAGAATTAGGAGATAGTAAAAAACCTCCTTTGTAAGATTTTTAAATTCATCGATCGTTGTAGAATTTTTGATGGGTAGGACTGTCATAATTTTGTTTCTTGGTGTACGTGCAGTAGACTCATTTGTGGTGTTGCTTTTTAAGATGTCGACGTGACGGCTCAATTTTTGACAGAATAAATATGTTAAACCGCACCTTTAAACTTTGAAGACGAATTTAAAAGCCTATTCATTCACGAGAAACAGTTCATGGACACAATCTGGAAATTCTCTTTTCACAATGTGGCAACTCTGCTTAATCTATATCCGCTCATTGAAATGCGATAGCAAGACATATTGACAAACTCTTTGATTTTTTACTATAGAAATATTTTTTTTCTTCATCACCAGATGGAAGAGCATCGATCAAATCATACAAGAAATGTGTGCGACATTCGTTTACTGTCGAAACGAAGTAGTCTTCAAAATCTATAATTCTTCATTATCTTCCCTGACATGCCACACTCAAATCGGACCAGTATATATAAAACAGGTCCTACCAATCCGTGTGAGATTTATTTAATAAAGTCCGCTTTATGCAAATATATATATCCAGCAAACAAATTTTGAGTGACTATATTATATTGGAGAGAAAAATGGTCAGACTTATTTAATATATTAGAGCCGTATAGAATAAAGAGAGACAATTTGCAGATGACCTGCCGTTCCGAGTATATTTAATGACATATTTTCAATTCACTGATGATTCCACCGATTGAGAAAAGATTACATTGTTCAATTTATTGTGCGTATATATGATCGTAATGCAAGAAAAGACTCACTTCTGTAATCTTTCTTCAATCGGTGGACTCGTCGATGAGTTTAAAAGCTTGCAGATATTTTAAAAAGAAACGGCGACTGCACCAATTGAGAAAACATTCCAGATGCGAGTATTTTTGAGCAGTTAAGTCATACAATAAACCGAGCTGTGTAATCTTTTCTCAACCAGTAGAATCATCGGTGAATTGAAAATATGTCATTAAATTATACACACGAAGGGCAGCACTGGCTATTGGAAATATCACGAAGGATTGACAGTCAAAATCACATTCACATTCCGACAACCCCACTGATTTTCCTGACTCAAATCCGACCCTCAAATAAAATGTAAGCTGAGTGGAAAAATATGTTACTATCGTAAGACACGTGAATGAAGAAGATGATCCGTCTTAATCGCCAATCCAGAGCTCTAAAACGAAGACGCACGCACGTCGCACAGTGAGCAGAATTGAACGATTCGGTGACCAAGAACCGGCAAGTCAAAATCACCCAAAAGTATCGTTGAAAATCTGTTAGTACTAATTACAGCCACTTGAGTTACAAATCTCAACTGAAATCATTAGTTACAAGCGATTGCAATGCAAATACCTAGGTATAATGAATCCTGAAATCTTTCGAACGATAGTTTTAAGTAATTTTAACTTTCCGATTTGTGATCGCCAAATCAGTACATTTTTCGCACTGTGCGGCGCGGCGGCGCTCAACAATAAAAAGGCGAGCCGACAGCGCGTGCTTATGGAATAGAAATCAAATTATTAAGAAAGAAAAAAATATAAATAAAAAAAATAAACAATACAACTTTGAGCGGACGGGGTGGGGTTGTTTGGAAAGAGTGTGGGAGGGGGAGAAGAGGTTAATACCTAGTACGTCTTGGAAGAGGAAAATTGGGTAATTTGAGGGGAGGGCAACGTGATGCAGAGAATTCGGTTCAGTGCCGAGATTGACGCGGTCGCGACCAGAAAAAGAACATGAGAGTGACGTTGTCAGACGCGGCACTATGGGGATGGGGTCACCCGACCTCGATTCATGGTCAAAACTATTTGCTGATGCAAATCGTCTGTTCTGGTTCATCATCTCTCTCATAATATCCTCCGCGATGCATATATGAATGCACATTCATTTATGGCAGTGGCGGCTCATGCAATTTGGCAACTATACTCATTCGCCATTTAAACCCATGCAAAAGTATCGATATATTGGGGGTGCAATTGCACCTCCTCAAGATCGATTGTTTTACATAGGTTTAAATGGAGAGATTGCGATGTTGCCATATTGCACGAGCTGCCACTGATTTATGGTCTGCAGCAGCTTGTGCTTAACCCAGAATAAGAGGTGCGACCGTGACTCTCTCCTAACCCAACCCCAAAACCTTTGAACTTTTTGGAAATCAGGGTAAATTCGTGGACACTTTCACCCAGCAAACCCTTCATAGCCTGAATTGGGAATTTATGGGGAAATTGTCTCCCCTTTTTTGGATGTAGTAGAGGTCGTTTCAGTAGTGGAGGCGCACCTAGACCGATAATCGTTGGAATTTGTCAACATTCTTTCTAATGTTACAAAATGAAAATTAATATGAGTGTAGCTTTTTATTGAGGAACGCTTTAAAATAAAAAGTTTAAAGTCGAAGACAAGTTTTTCTTTGGTTCGGTGGAATGGAAAGTGAAAATTCGCCACCAAAGATTACGGTCTAGGTGCCCACACTTCTGAAACGAGCTCTCTAATGTGTTGTTTTAACTCTGAAATTCAAGTTTTTGAGAAATCTATGCATATTGCATGAGCGCTTCGTACCCGATCAAACAGGTTTGATAAAATAGGCATCTATGAAATAGGGTGAAGTCCATCCTTTTCAAACACACGAGTTCAAATAGTGAAGATAGAGGATTACAAATTCCTAGCTACGGCTATGACTGAACCCATCGTGCGTCGTCGGCTGGCGTCTCGTTGCCACCTACGCTACGTTTCAATCGAGCGTCTTCGCTTCTCTGCGCGCACCAAGCCAACAAAGTGATACAGCGTTGCCTACGCACTGCACCTGTTTCTGATGGATGCACTGGAGTTCACAAGCTAGCCTTTGCTCGGCGAATCGGTGTAAATCCAAAAAGCCTAAAATCAGAGAGACATTCCAATATTTTCAAAGGCCTCAGTAAAGTCCATCAGGTAAAAAAGTTTCCATGCATTCAATTTTCGAAGCTACAAGCGCCTTCATTCTGAGAGGATACCAATCCAAGTCCTGTAAGTAGAAATAGTTACATCACACAGAACGATTCGAATGTACGCGGTTGCCCGCGTTCTAATTGCATACGTCTCAAATTGAAGGAGGCTCTAATCGTTTTCCTTCTAAAGTTTCTCGAAGCTATAAAGCGCCTTCACTCTGAGAGGATACCAATCCAAGTCCTGTAAGTAGGAATAATTACATCACACAAAACAATGGGGCTGTTGCACACTTTTGCTATAAGCGATTTAATAGTTGATTCTAGTGTAAAAACCTCCCAAAATAACGATGGCAGCGACTAAAAGCGTCCGAAAACCACTCCTAAACTCACCAAACGCTTTTATTTGCGCGGGCGTAATGGTAGCCGAGGGCAATAACAATGGGAGATTCCCATCTAACAATACTGTTACTCCATCAAGAAGTGACCAATAAGAGACGACTTTCATTTGACACCGGTGTCACTAGGTGTTGCGGTACCATTCATCGGATGTGGACCATCACTCTGATGACTGATTACTCTGTGAATCATCCTTGTCAGCAAAGAAAGAGTGACGAAATTAAGATAGGAATCTCCCATTGTTATTGCCCTCGGCCACCATTACGCCCTCCCAAATAAAATCGTTTATTAAGTTCAAGAGTGGATTTCAAAAGTTTTTAGTGCTGCCATTGTTATTTTGCGAGGTTTTTACACGAGAATCGACTGTTAAATCGCTTATAGCAAAAGTGTTCAACAGCCCCATTCGACTGTACCGGGTTGCTCGCGGTGGAATTGCATACGTCTCAAATTGAAGGAGATTGGAACCGTTTTCCTTCTAAAGTTTCTCGAAGCTATAAGCGCCTTCATTCTGAGAGGATACCAATCCAAGTCCTATAGGTAGGAATAGTTACATCACACAGAACAATTCGACTGTACCGGGTTGCTCGTGTTGGAATTGCATACATCTCAAATTGAAGGCAGGCTGTAACCGTTTTACTCTTTAAGTGTTAACTCAATTTACAAATGAGGACGAGAGGAAGATTTCAATGCGCTTCAATTTCTCTATCAAGTTGACGATAGGCCGGACTTGAATTGAACTAGTATAACCTCACTCTTTTCTCACCAAATGACATCGATGACCCTCTAGTCAATATCTAATGTGGCTGAAACCTGCCTTAAGGTTGATTGGTCAGCATTTCAAAAGTTCATATCTCAACTACTTTCTTCAGTGGTGAACCAATTAGTAGCCAATTTTTTTATAATAGTTTTTAATAAGAATGGGTCTGTTGCATATACTTTTTCCTATGGCGTTATGGTGGATTCTTTCCGGTGCAAAATCTTGTGAAAATCACATTGAAAACATCAAAAAGTCTCAAAATCCACTCATAAACCCACAAAAGGCGTCTGAAGGAAAGCCTAAGATGACGGTTGAAAGGAACAAATCAATCCTGCATGCATGCACCACGAAAAGCACCATGCAAAGATGGCCGACGATGGCTTCAACAAAGTAGGTACTTGCCCGGCGTTTCCTTTTCAGAATCCCAGCAAATCGACACAGAACGTAATATGTTCACCATAATCAAAAACAATAACGAGAAAGTATAAAAAAACACACAAAATGTAAGTACTATGAGGTAGTAAGACGTTTGTTTACATTCTAACCAACTTTCCGTCATCGGCCATCTTTTGGTCCTCGTGGTGTACTGCGTGCAGGGTTGATTAGCCCTTCTAGCCGCCATCTTACAACGCCTTTTGTGGGTTTATTTGTGGATTTTGAGACTTTTTGATGCTTTCTATGTGATTTTCACGCAATTTTATACCAGAATCATCCCTCCATATTGCTGCAGCCAAAGTATGCAACAGACCTATTCCCAGGTTCCACTTAAGAAAAAGGGCAATAATCAAGAAAATTTGCCGCTTTGCTTTTCTTTCGGAAATGAAACAGTTATGCGAGATTTTGGGACTTAGTGTATTAAATTTGCGCCTCTTTGTTAAAAAAAAAATAACAGCGATTTATGTCATAGAGGAGGCTTACTTTGCTCTGAACGGTAAATTAATTCTAAAAGAAAGAAAGAAGAAAGAAAGAAAGAAAGAAAGAAAGAAAGAAAGAAAAAAAAAAGTTTGAAGATTTTCGAGGTTACGTTGTGAACTTCGCTGTGTATGTAAACAATCGCAAAAAAAAGAGGAGCGTGAGAAATAGTTGTCATGGCAACGTCGCGATGGAGTCCGATCAGATAATACCTGATACACATTTCGTCAGTGTGCGCGCGACTCGACGCCCGACGTTCGTCGCGACGCGGTTAACAATAGAATGGAACTCCTGCCTTGTGCCTTGTGAGACCACGAGAGAGAGAGAGAAAGAAAGAGGGAGAGAGGAGAGAGAGAGAGAGAGAGAGAGGAGAGAGAGAGAGCACGAGACCGACCGGTAACCTATAATACTACATATACACAAGATACAGGCACAGGAGAGGGAGAACCGGTTGATGGCAATCTCGTTATTTCACTCGCACTTTCGTGACCTCACAGCTCACACCGACGCGACGCGACTTGGCATCGAAAGGAGTTCAACTCTATCAACACTTTAGCGCGGCTGCCAAATTGCTCAGGAAAGAAAAGGAAAATCGGTCAAGTTTGATTCGGAGCAGAGCCACCATTTTGCAAATTTTAATGGCTTTATTTTTCAATGGAGTAGTTGCAAGGGTCTGATTTTGCTTCTTTTTTGTTTTTTGTAGTTTTTTTTTTTATTTATTATTTATTATTTATTTATTTATTATGTATTTATTTATTTATTATTATACTTTTTATTTATTTATTATTTATTTAGTTATTATTTTTATTATATATTTATAGTTATTTTTTATTTTTATTTTTTATTTATTTATTATTTTTATTTTATTTATTTTTATTTTTTTTTATAAAGAAAATTATAGTACTTGATGAGCTAAGAACAATGCTGGAAAACATTACAAGAAATATTGAAACAGTCTTCGACAGTAAAAGCGAAAAGGAAATAAAGAAAAAAACCAACACAAACCTGCCAACTCTGATTCGGTGACAGTCAGTCGCCCTTCATCATCGATCGAACTATCGGAAATCTGAGCAGCCGAAATGAGAAAGCAGAATAAAAACGACAACCCTGATTTCGAGGTACTACTTACAAATGACACACAACGCAACGATCGTACGAATTCGTCCTTTGATCAATCAACCGACGCACGAATCTATACGAACGCCTTCATTTCGAGAGCATGCTAAACCAAGTACAAGTAGATGCATCATGCAGGGCGATTCGGCCAATCCGCCTTTTCTGACACTCAAATTAATTGCATGGCTCCGAAATTAAAGGGGCGCACATTTTTCTGCTTCTAACCATCTTGCTCTTGCAGGAATAATGTGATATCTGGCGCTAAAAAAATACGAATTCCCCTTCCTGCAATGTGATTTAAGAATGAAGATGCTGTGAAGAACCACTGGCGGCTCGTGGAGGTGAGGCGACGAAAATGAGAGGTGCTCAGGATTTTTTTTTGAAACGCTCTACACATAAACTTTTTTGAAAATTTTAAGTTCCATTCATACTTTTTGGACTATTGAAACAAAGGATGATGGAATAATAACCATTTCAACCTTAATATGTTATTTTTTTAACTTTTTTTCTTTCTCAAACTTCAAAAAATGTGAGGCGATGGCTCCCTGTCGCCTCACTTGCCTCACCTGGCGAGCCGCCACTGCGAAGAACTGAATTTCAATTAATTTTATTGATAAATGGAAACTGAAAGGAAAACGGAGAAAGAATACGTCCCTTTTGATAATGTGTTGCAAACAATGATATAGGGTTGAAATGATTGTCTCCAAAAGAAAAAAAACAACAACAACATAAAACGGTTCTTGGAGAGAAATTAAAACTATTCTGACACATTTTCACCATTATAACGGCAATTTTACATCCATTTATCTACATTATCCTTCGAGTGGGAGTAGAAACTGAAAAAATCTTGTATTTAGTTTGTTTGTTTCTCTCACTTTCTAAAAAAATATTGTTTACTCTTAAGACCTGCCATGAAACCAGGGATTCGGAGCTGGAGGCGCACGCTCCAGGAGAGTGTGTTAGAAAATGATAGCAGAGGGGTCATCACATGACTTGAGCCCCTATCACCGTCCTTTTCTAACACACGCTTTCAAATGGAAAGAGAGAGAGAGAGAGAGAGAGAGAGAGAGAGAGAGAGAGAGAGAGAGAGAGAGGAGAGAGAGAGGCCAAATTTATTTTACCGCCTATGTTGGGGGGATCTTTTGAAAATGGAAAGAAGATCTTCTCAATGGACTTCCTTATTTCTAATTATGACCTAAAATTGAGAGGAAAAGGCTGATCTTCATTTCCGTACCGTACCGTGGAAGATACAAAAACTAATTTAGATTGAAAAACCACACATTTATTGCTCATATGCACCAGTATGCCGCAAGGCATCGTTTGAGACTTCTAGAAACATATTTTATTGGATAAGAAAAGAGGCAATTATTACGATTTTCCATTACCCGAAGCAAGCAGTTTTAAATTTTTACGCCTTCACGCTTCGTAATTGTGGGCGTGGATATTTCTTTTATGTAACGAATAAAAAACAGCAATTATAATCACAATCTTACGTAGGTGAGGAAGGGCTCTGAGCACATTAAAAACCACACGGACGTTTAAGAGTGATAATTATGAAAATTTACAGCCGCAAGTATCAAGGATTGGTTGTCTTAAATAGACCGAGTGAGGGCATAAAATGGGTAGTTCGGCACGAAAGGCAGGCCTTCCTAAATTTTTTCTCCAAGATGTCTGAAGGTGAAAATTACATGGGAAGGAGAAGGCGCTAAATTTCTCGCCCATATAATTATGCACAGAGAGAAAACATTGTGGTAGTACTCCAGTTTATTGGAGTAATATTCTGACCATCCCAATTTCACTGAGGCCCAGTTTATTGAATGTGTAGATTGAAATATTAAGATTGAAATACTGGATCTGTATACTTCAATTCAATGAAGTGATCAAGTACTTTGTACCTGTCGAATGAAATTATGGGACTGCCGGAACAATCTAAAAATTGTGTAGGTTTTACAAATCCCATCTCTCCATGTGTAACTGCGCACTAAGGACTGACATCAAAAAAAGGTGGCGGAAAAGCAGCATGTCGACCTTTTAAGCTTAATTTAAAGCTTTCTAGTGACATTTCTAGGTTTAGGTAAAATATATTTCCTGTGATGTAAATTGGTCTTTAAAGCTCAAAAGTGATAAAACTATGACACATTTACTTTATATATTCTGATTATTTGCCACTTTTTGACGATCTCAGACCATTGTGCTGCGGTAGACATGTTGTGGCGATTAAAAGAACGTCAGTGGTTACTTCTTTTGTTTTTCTAGTCGAGGATACCACCATCAACCACCATGTTTTTTGAACGGTCATTAAGGAAAATCCACATTTTTGCATGATCCCAATGTAAGAAGCTGACATAGAATCGAACTAAAATTAAATTAATCAACTATACGAATGCTTGATTTTCAATTAAAATCGATTGCAGTCTTATATCTATCGTTCGATTACCGATTGGTAGTGATCGAACACTTCTGAATCATGATCACAAAAGCGGAGCTCTCTTGCCTTCGTACAGATAAGTAGTGGCAACGGTGAGAACCCTACAGCCGCTGATTAAACGAAAACACGATGAATGAAACGCTAACGATCAATCAGTCAATCCCACTGAACCAGTGATGGCCGATGAAGAACCTTTGATTGGGCGTTCGGCTGTCCTTCGTCGATGAATTGACCGCCGCGTGATCTGTCTGCCAACCGAACCGCCAACCTTATTCCGCCCTCTAAGGAATCTCCCTCGGCCGAACCATGGGCGATTACAGGAGTTTTTCTGTCTTCCTCACCTCTCATTTGAAATCACGTGTTAGAAAAGGTCGGAAATAGGGGCTGAAGTCACGTGATAACCCCCTCTACTATCCTTCTCTGACACATGTATTAAAATGGCCGAGATAGAGAGAGAGAGAGAGAGAGAGAGAGAGAGAGAGAGAGAGAGAGAGAGAGAGAGAGAGAGAGAGAGAGAGAAAGAGAGAAAGAGAGAGGAGAGGGAGAGAGAGAGAGAGAGAGAGAGAGAGAGAGAGAGAGAGAGAGAGAGAGAGGGAAATTTCTGTATCCACGCCATGGGCTGAACCGGTATGGTATGATCAACAATCCCCACATCGTGTTGATGTAACTTTGGTCTTTGCTTGCGTCAATTCAAAAAAGGCACTATGGAGGAAGCTTTTAATCTGTTGTGGCTCAATTTTTTCGGAGTTTCAATTTATTAACACAAGCAGTAGATGGAAAGTGCGCCCACTTGACTGCAAAACGCAGTATTGGAACATTTTGAACTTCTTCTACCAGAGTTGTTGAAGACAAAAAAAGAAGGAAGTTCGAAAACAAGACATAAGTACTATGACTTTCAAAAGAAAGTATCCTCGTAGAAATTTTCATTCTACCATTCCTCGACTATTTTTAGTTTTTGTAGCAAATTTCAGGTAATTCAGAGTCTAACATCATTCCCACTTGAAAGTATGCCTGGAAAAATAATCTAAAAGTCTTTTAAAAATAATGAACAACGTAATCAAGGACCGTTTCGATGAGATGACTTTAATTTTTTTTAAGCCAAAAAAAAAAAAAAAAAAAAAAAAAAAAAAAAATTAGACGTCGTAGAAAGTTTACATATTGTATGAATGAATGTGGCCTGAAAGGCTTAATGGGACGTTGCTCATAATAATGTGCTGAATTATGAGGGAATCATACCAGAGATGTTTTGAATGTTAAAAAAAAATCCCTATGAGCACCCTGTTACAGCAATATTTGCTTGCAAAGAGGAGCTTTCTCTTTGAAACAAAGTGATATGAATAATGAAAGAGGAATGAAATGATATAATTTAAAATAAAAATAAAAGGGTCAAATGAAATGAAAAAAAAAGGAAGCGGAAGAAAAAAGTTCCACGGAGATTCTGCATACGCAACTGTGGGTCACGATTTGAGAAGCCTTTGGTGCCAGTTTTCCTCGTTAAAATAAAGACAGCACCACTTTCATCCTCAGAGCAAAAAATGGGTCTGTTGTGTACTTTCGCTACGACAATATGACACATTGATTGTAACGTAAAATTGGGCGCAAATAAAGATGGGAACATTAAAGATGTTTAAAATTCACTCAATAACTCAGGAAATCACTTCCATTTTAAACAACCCATGCTACGCAAGGTGTTGTTAATAATCTCTCCTATCGAATTTACAGCGGGTCGGCCGTTTTTAACACGTACCATTCTTCAATCAACTGATGTTTCTTTTTTTCAGACTGAAGACTGAGTTACTTCCTAATTAACATAAAACCAATTCCACACCCCCAAATAATCGAAAAAAAAAACCCATGAGGAATCATAGACGGTTCTGCTTTATTGGATAAATGGAGAAATTTACAGAGAAAAGATAATTTTAGAAAATATTTGTCAGTTCCAAAAATATGTATTTGTAAAGTATTCTGTGCAGTAATCCATCCCTCTCTCTCTCTCCCTCACTTTCCTAAACTCTCTCAGTGATATATTTTTATGTATTTAATTTTCTTTTTTGAAGGTAACGTCCAAAACAGGTTCGCCTATAGAGGTACCGAATTTTCAGTCTAAAATTATTTTCTTGATTTTACGTTAATTTATTTAATTATCTAATTTATCTAGTTGTATAGTTTACATAATTTATTTAATTCATTATTTTTGCATTTCTTTAAAGACTGAAAATAAATTATCATCATCCTATCTCATCAAATAATTTTAGTCGAGTACGATAGTTTATTCTGCAGTTGTAAATATTTTTTGGAGGAGGGGGGGGGGAGGGATCGACGTGGCAACGCTCCGAAGATTGCTGCATCCGCTCACTTTATTCGAGATCAAAGACACCTCGAAATGAGAGAGAGCTCAAAGACATTTTTCGTCAACTTGGTTACTTTGACAAGTGCACCGTTGCAAGGAAATATATTTTTTGATCTTAAAATTACGTAACAGTCTGCTTGAGACGTTTCCTCCTTTCAAATAAAAATAAAAATCTGCGGAAGGAAGAAGAAAAAAAAGACAGATATGTACGCAAAATACTTTTCGACGCATCGACAAAATCACATGATGTTATTTTACAGTGTAAGTACAAAGAAATGAAAGCTTTTCTTTCCGAGCTTAAAAGCTGTCACTCACTCCTCTCTTTATTTGCACGCATAGGCGGATACAGGAATTTGTCTTTCTCTCTTTCCTCTCATTTGAACCTTTGCGTTAGAAAAGGAAGGGAAAGGGGGGCTAAAGTCACGTGATGGCCCCCTCTGCTATCCTGACATATTCCTGTATCCAGCCGATGTTCCTTCACATTAGACATGAAAGACTGTGACAAGCAGAGCTGCCGTTTTGGACATAATTAATGACATTTCCAATTCACCAACGATTCGACCGGTCGAAAAAAGATTACACTACACAGTTCAATTCCGTGTATAAATGTACTGCACAAAAATACTCGCATCTGTAATCTTTTCTCAATCGTTGGAGTCATTAATGGTTTTAAAAAACCTGCGGATATATTTTATAAAAAAAAACTGCGATTGCACCAATTGAGAAGAGATTATAGACCAGGTGATTTTCTTGTAGTATAGTCATACACTGAACTGAACCGTGTGATCTTTTCTCAACCGGTGGAATCATCGGTGAATTGAAAAATACCAATGAGTATACGCAAAACGGCTGCTCTGGCGACAAGAAACCACGAAGGCCTGGGTCATGATAAAAACCGACGAGGCAGGGAAGTTGCGACTTGCTCGTTTTAAAAGTTGCATAACTTGCGCAAAAGTGCCAATCACGTTTAAAAATTGAAGAGGACAAATTTCAAAAGGTCCGAGAGCGAGACCCCAAATACATAAATTTTGGGGATCCTAACTGACCTTGCTAAGTCATTTTTAAATCCCATTTCACGCGAGTCATCCTGTGAACGATTTAATGATAATCCAAACTATCAAAGCTGCTGCGTAACTGTTGTCCATCTTTTAAAAGAATCAGCCAGGTTTCGAAAATAGATTACTCTTTAAACAAAATGAGAACCAAGTTAAAAGTTTTTTTTTTTTTTTTTTTTAAATACAGTTCCAAGAAGAGTCCTCCATATCAACTCTGGTGACTTGTGTCCGCAGAGCTCTTGCAAATCCTACCATAATTACAGAGCTTCCATTTTGCATATTCTTAATGACATTGTTCAATTCACCGATTATTCAACCGGTTGAAAGAAGATTACGCAGTTCAGTTCAGTGTATGACTGTAATGCGCAAACATACTCTGATCTGTAATCTTTTGTCAATCGGTGGAGTGGTCGATGACTTTAAAAAACTTGTGGATAGTCGATTGAGAAAAGATTACATGCAGACGCGAGTATTTTTGTGCAGTACAGTCATACACTAATGAACTCTGTAATCTTTTCTCAACCGGTGGAATCATCAATAATTAATTGAAACATGTCATTTATTATACGCGAAACGGCAGCTCTGCAAAATTAGAATCCGCGTGGTGAATAAATGCAATTAAAGCGGTGCATCATTTTTACGGGTATAGACTGGATTAGTGATGACGTCACAGTGGTATTTTAAGGTTCTACCTCGGTTCTTAAGTTACATCTCCCATCTCTCTCAATCTAATGCAATGGCCGCAATGCTAGTTCACCCTCCTTTTGTTTTTGTTTTTCTTTGTTTTTTTTTCTGAACGGAGACATTTACTGGCATGTGTTTTGTTATTTTGCTTTTCATTCCTACGATGACCGCGCGCAAGATATCCAAAAAAAAAGTTGCATTCCTGCTTTGAAAGGTTATGTGTCATCATGCTCCATCAGATCATTTGCGAAAATCCGCTTTTGGTTCACGATTTTTTTTTTTTTTTTTTTTTTTTTTTTTTTTTTAAATCAGTAAAATAAAGCAAATGCTAATTTTGCCAGTCATTTTTGTTAAAATTTACCGTACATTTAGCTAATTTTACATTTTGCCAAAGTTTTACTGATTTTATAGTTTGGATTGTAAATTCTACCGCAATTGTATTGTAAATTTTACAATCCAAAACATGGTGACTTTCTTTTGCAATTAGTAAAGCTGTCATGGCAGCCATGAAAATTGTATAATTCACAACGATTAGGCTTGTAAAATTCACTATATATAAGTTGAAAAATTTAGAATCCAAATTGGAAACTTAATAAAACTTGAGCAAAATTTACAATTCAAATTGTAAATTTAGCGAAAAGTTTAGTAGGTTTTACCAAAATTAACTAGTAAGATTAGCATTTGCTTAATTTTACTGAATTCTACAAAACTAAATTGGATTTTTAGTAATTCCAATTTTTCCCGTGTGTGCTAATATTAACTCAGCCCATATTTTTACGTTGATGTCGTTGCATTATAATCACTGTGGAAAAATTTCACAACGAGTCCACAGTTCTCTCTTTAATCGAATTAGTTTGACAGCGATGAGAAGCAACTTGACTAAAGTTTCTTTCTCCCAACCGTTGCGATCAAAGGCAAAATCACTACAATAAATAACCTGATTGCCTCCCTCGCAACCCCCGCGAATAAATAATTCAGCTTGATCAGGATATATACGCGGGATACGCCTAAAGATCTTCAGCTCGTTTTAACCCTCCGCACGCGCACACACTGGCACGCTGAAAGTAGACGCGAGCAAGCGCGGGCGTGCTGGCTTTCTTGGTTGCTGATATAAATTTCCATGCTTGGCGAAGAGATTATGAATGAAACAGCAAAGCATTGTTGCCAGATTTGGTGGCAGAGTTGGCTTCAAATTTCACACAGACATAAACGTGTGGTTTGAAGATTATTCTTCACAAACTGGCAACCACATTGTGAATAAAGTCAATTATACATTGCCGGTTTGTAATAAAAAAATAAACCGTAGAGAATTACCCAAGAACACTTTCTAACGTCAAAATTATTCTGGGGACCCCCATACCGCCCCAGACCCCCCAGACCCCCTTCATTAGTCTAGGAAAGACCCCCAGACCCCCCTTAAGGGGTTAATTTTACAGTGATTGCAGAAGCTTTTTTCACACACATTTTCATCGAAATTCAAACTCATCCATAACTTCCCTACAATTTAAAATTTCGAAAAACCCTTCAACAGTTTCAACCCTTTTTTACACACAAAAAAAACAAAAACAAAAAAAACCAAAAAACAAAAAACAAAAAAAAAAGACTGGTAGAATTTACCATCTGTGGAGCTGATTTTCATGTCTGCTAGAGAGTGTGGTTAATTTCACCTTAATATGGTGAATGCAACGTACCTTGTAGTTAATAAAGTTAACGTGTTGGTACATTTTACCATGCAAAATCTAGGGAAATTTACCATACTTTCTGGCAGACTCCAAAATCAGCTCCACAGATGGTAAATTCTACCAGTTCCTTCTCCTCCGTTTATAACAAACCATTCATCTGCGTGTGGATTCATGGGGCTCTTGCAAACTTTTGCTGTAAGGAAATGAATTGTACAATCTGATGTAAAAACCAGCGAAAGTCACGATAATCGCACTGAAAAAGTCTAAAATTCAGTAATTAACTCACAAAAATGCTCTAACGGCATGATCATAATAGCGCTTCAACGCAGGTATCATGGGAGATTCCTGTCTAATCTGTCACTTTCTCTATACGGAAACAGAGATATGTCTCATTTTAGATAGGAATCTTTCGTGATACCTGCTTTGAACCGCTATTATGCCCGATTCTAAGAGTGAATTTCGTGAATTAACAGTGTACGCATCGTCAAAAGTTTGCAAGAGCCCCATTGATCTGCAAGTAGGCAACACTGTTCTATGATTAACCTCTGGCTGTTACATTAAAAGACCCCGCAAGAATATCTATGACTCTCTGCTGAAATCAATAGGTAAAATTTTTTTTATCACAATACAAGATCCACCATCAATAATTCCTTTGTGAAATTTGGTAACAATAGGCAACCCAGGCTCTACTTGATAATGGCGCGGGTGCAATGACTGTAATACTGTAAAGTGCAACGACTACCGAAACGCAGCGGTGTTCCAGATTTGCAAGTTTTATGATCAAGAAATGCATATTGACTAGCACGATGACGATGGGGCCGCCGTATGACTAAGGCCGTAGAAGGCGTGTTGTGAGGGCGAAGTGTATTAAAAAGTGGGAAAATGAAACAGAAGAAGAAGAAACTATTAACAAAGGCGGTTGTCAGAATATCCTTGGAACCGATACGAGATTGTATGAGAAATGTATCCAGCTTACCCAATACTTGACTCTGTTTGGTTCAGAAACCTCGTGGGAGTGAACGCGTTTGCATTGGAACCCGTTTTAGAGGCGGATATAATCAAGTCTGTAATCTTTGACACATTAACGATGTTCATTCATTTAAACCTCTTCGAAATTAAAGTAAAGTTCACAAGCAAACTCGAGTGCACGGAAAAAAAACTACGGTGAAAATAACCATACGGATACCTGATTTTGGCACCTGCTAGATGTTATGGTAATTTTAACCAGAAGTATACTATGTTTGGCTAGGTACTGGGGTGATGTTACCTGATCGCATGTCGAATTTACTCAAAGTATCGGTAAAAGTACCATACTTCCGGTCAAGTTTACCATAACATCTAGCAGGTGCCAAAATCAGGTATCCGTATGGTTATTTTCACTATTCTTTTTTTCCGTGTGCGGACGTTTAATCGATGCGAGTTGGTAAAGAATTATATATGTACTAAGTCTGAATGGGCAGGCATTTGAAAAAACCTTAATCGTGGTTTAAAAAAAAAAAAAAAAAAAAAACCGAAAACAATTTAATATAAAAAGGTGGATAAAGATTACATCCCCGGTTCTTTGAGAGATGTATTCATCTCACCATGTATGCTTGACAAAACTCGAGCATTTGCACCATTTGTACCCGTACATCAACAAATTCTTATTGGATCTAGTCTCAGGAGAAAATACGATGAAATCAGGGGTCTTCGGCATTTATTTGTTGTACGGAGCGAGAGAATAAAAGCACCGCGACTGATTCAAAACTAGGAAAGGTTATTTGTGATATGGATAAAATTGGCTGAATCTGAAAATTTGCGAGGTATAGGATAATTTTATACGCTTGGGAAATTCATCATTATTGGTAGAAGCTATCGAGACTTGATACTTTTAATTCCATATTTAATATATCTTTCTGTATACCCTTCAATCGCTGCTCGGCGTGCCTTGCATTAAAACTTGTCCGCACAGAAAAAAAAAGATTAGTGAAAATAACCATACGGATACTTGATTTTGGCACCTGCTAGATGTTATGGTAAACTTGACCAGAAGTATGTTACATTTACCGATACTTTGAGTAAATTCGACATGCAATCAGGTAACATCACCTAGTACCTAGTCAAAACATGGTATACTTCTGGTTAACATTACCATAACATCTAGCAGGTGCCAAAATCAGGTATCCGTATGGTTATTTTCACCGTAGTTTTTTTCCGTGCGTTTTGAAATCCTGAAAAGAAAGTTTTGCACAGTAATTTGTTCACTATAAGTATTTATATAAGCTGAGAAACATTTTAATTTAAAAAAAATTCGATTTCCCCGCAACTTCTTTTATAGTTGTCTCCGATTTATATTTTAATGTTGGAACGCCTAAAAATTAAACTTGCAGTAATAAGGCATGCATCACAATAGACGAAGATGTAAGTGATTTTGTAATCATAGCGCCTGATAAATCAATCGTCGGTTTGAATAAAGGTAAACAATCACAAACAAAAGAAAAATTTGGTTTGAGATAGATTTAACGATCAGTGTTTTCCGTAAGCAATCACATCTGCAACGATGCCAAATTTGGTCACGGAGTAATAAAATCAGAATGGAAACTCCAAAACAAGCCAATGGAAACTTTTGTTCGGTCTATATTTTGGTGACTTTTCAAGATGGCGGAAATATCTCTATCTGTGTCTTTCGCATTGCTTTGCATGAAGAGTGTTTTGATTTTTTCAAGATGGCGCTGACCAGAAAATAATACTTCAAAATGAACCGAAGTTTTCATTCTGATTGTAGAATTTATTCTTGTCTTTTGGTGTTCGCGTACCTGATTAATTCTCAAAGATCGGTTGATTTCATTAATGTGACAGTGTCAAATCACGCAATGAACAAACAAAACAGAGTTAATCCTATAACGTCGAGTTATTTCTTCGTCGGATTGTCATAAGGAATGAATGATTCCACTCCAGCAACTGGTTCATAATTCCTTGTTGGTATCTCATACAACGGGTGGTCTGCTCTTGAGAACATTTATAAATGGGGATGAAAAATGAGGTTTCTGGTTACAATTTAGCGTCAAATTCCTCTTAGTCGATCGAACGTTAGAGAAGTAACTTGTTTTCTAAATCAATTCAACACAACTTTAAAAAAAAAAAGAAATCACGCATCAGGACAAATTAATGCAGGTTACGATAGAATAAATACCTACGTTTGATGTAAGATATCGACCGATTAGCTTCTTATAGTAATTACTTCTACGAAACTCCTAAATATTCCACGCCCAGCATTATTTAAAAAAGGGGGCTGTGAGATACCTTTTTTCCCTGGCATTTGTATCGGGGACAAGTGGTGAAATCTATTCACCACTTTTTAATTTATTTTATTTATTTTATTTTTTTTCAAAAGGGGTATCTCTACATCTTCTTTTTTTGACGCGGTTTCTCTGCTACAGCCGAGCATCCGTTCGGGACTGAAAAAAAATATGACACATCATGGTCAGAGATTCTTTCAGGAGTCAACTGCGCTCAGCTGTTTACCTCTTACTGGCACTCGGCGGAGCGTCTGCTCTTATCGCGTCTATCCATCTGATGTTTCTCAATGAGATGATTATGGACACACACACGCATTACTCAAGTTTGAGAGAAAAAGTGACATTATCAGGTTTCGCCATCTTGGCATCAGGTTGAGTGCCTTGCGCGAATTACACGCAGCCGCTCAAAAGTAACCCAGCCGTAAAACTAGCGTTCAAAGTAAAGATTCATTTTGGGAGAAAAAAGAAGGGGGAAAAATGTTTGTTCGTAACTGTCGTGTGATGCGAGTCAACTTTTCGTTTTTGATGAGGGTCATTAAGAGGTGTTTAACGTTTATGAGTTGACGCGATTTATAGTTAGTCATTTTTTTTTTTTTACATTTATTATGATTTTCACGAGCATTCAAAACTGAAATTTATCATTGAATAGGAGACTATAATTCTTTTTTAATTTACAAATTATGCGTGAACGGACTGATTTGGTATAAAGACGCATTGATGCGTGCAATTTGTCAACATTGTACTTTCTCCATTTAAACCTATTGAAAATATTGAACTATTGGATGATCGGTGATCCCTCTTTAATCCGACCTTTTGCATACGTTTAAATGGACAAAATACACCATTGCCAAATTGTATGCTACGCCCTTGAGAGTGGAGCACACCGACTACATATGTAACGATACACGGGAAAATAGGGGTCTTACCTTGACAGCCCTTTCAAGAGGAAGTAAAAAGTGGAATTTTGTATCGATTTAGGTATGTACCTGAATAGCTCAATATTATATAAAAAAAATCGGTCTTGTGTCAACATTTTTGACACATTGTAGCAAGAGTACGCGTGCAAAATACCCCTATTTTAGCCCATTTTAAATAAAAACTTGATTTTTGCAGGAACTATACCTGACAACAGAGTTTTCTCGAAGCAAGATAACTTTGCGTATGCGTGGCTAAATAATTACATCCTTCACGGTTCATTTAAAGACCGCCGCGTCACACGTTCCTCAAGGGCTAAAATATTTTCTATGTCCTTTCTTCTCCTTATCTTGCTATTTACATAGACTGTTTATCAGTTAAACAGAAGATATCATCAAAACACTTCATTTAGGGAAGAGTTTCCCGTTTCAATGAGAATCGTCGGCCGCAGAATTTGTCGAAAAAACTAATTTCAAAAAATCTGCTGATAATAATTGAGATTGATACATTCCAACGTTTCATATGAAAGAACAGCTTTAAACATGTGAAAAAAGAAAGAAAGTATAAAGACCTTCGAATTCAAATAAACCATATAACCAACTAATCCAAAAACCTGACTTTTTGACATTATTAATTAGCTTCATTTTTACGAATATTAAATGAGTGTGAAGAATTATTTCGGAGAGTACTTCTTTAACTTGCGGAAAGGGGGCGGCGTAACTTTTTATGCTCGCATTTTAAGATTTGAGTTTTTTTGAGATGCTTTTTCAAACCGTTCAGAAGAGGACAATTTTTTTAGAACTTCGATGGGTCAATTATTGTTTGGCAAAATGTCTATTTAAATTCCATCTCATGTTACATAAAATGGTACACATGTGTACCACTTCTCGTGAAAGAGTTTATCAAGTGTAAACACAAATTTAAAACTAAAATAAAACAAAAATAAAAATAAAATGAACAAAGTAATAAAATAATTATGTTAGTTTGAAAATAAGCAGAGGCCAGAGACAATATATAATAGAGACCACGCACTATCTATCTTGCCCATGTTTGAGCGCGGTGGTAACTTTTTGTTTGGGGTCTCAACAGTACACCGAAAACATGGACCATACGTTGACTGATGAGAAACATCGATGCGATTTTTTCCTAGTGAATCCGGAGCACCAAAATTGCATCAGTCAACGTAAGGTCCATGTTAAATGGTGCTCCTTCATGCTCCCTCTGTTAATTTCTGTCGAGCTCCTAAAAAAGAAGTCAGCCACCGCGCGCAAGGCGTGATCTCTATTATATATTGTCTCTGGCAGAGACCATTCAATTTTTAGGTTATAATTTTATTTTGAATCAAAATTACATCAACGTTCCTCACTCTACTTGTAGATTCACATTGTATCATAGTCTACTATTGAAAGGGAAACAGACATTGGCAAGGTAGAGCGATCGATGATTGCGATCAGCCAAAAAGATTGATTGATCGACAAAACGGGCCGCAGAGAAACTGTGGTGTCCGCACCATAATTAGATGGACAAAAACAACTCTCAGCCGACCTGAGTTGGAATGAGAAGAAAACAAGAAAAAAAAAACTTTGAAAACGCATTTTGCCGTGTTCTCACCGAATAGAACTTCGAATGACACGACAGTGAGGACGATGAAATTCCTGTGTGAATTGCGAAGAAAGTGATAGTAGTGATGCGACGGTGATAGCTAACATACCTGTGCCGATGACATCAAATAGATTGGAGTTGTGGCTGTAGCGGAAGAAAGGGCCATATACACCTGCAAAACATAAACACCGCGGCCATGGGCAGCGCGAGCGATCAGACAACCGAACACCCTATGGCCTATACGCTATATGCTCGCCAGTCGTGGCCGTATGTCCGTGTCCGCGTGTCCGAGTCTGAGTCCACGGAGTGTTTGTATCTGAAGAAGTTGAGGCCACAGCCGTGACGAGAGAGAAAGGACCCACGGCCACTCACGTCACACGACACGCTCAGGAGCTCTCTCTCTCTCTCTCTCTCTCTCTCTCTCTCTCTCTCTCTCTCTCTCTCTCTCTCTCTCTCCTCTCTCTCTCTCTCTCTCGCTCTTACGTTTGAGTAATTGGCGTCACACCACATTTCCAGGCAATAGGGTTGTAAACCTAAGGCTTTATCTTTTACCAAAGGTAGATCCAGCAATCTGGCAACTGAGTATTATTCCCATTTGAATGCATGAAAAACAGTCGATTAGTAAAAGGGCCATGGCCCCTCAAGAATCGACTGTTTCTCTATGCGTTCAAACGGGATGAATTCATAATTGCCAAATTGATGGACCCGCCCATCATGCCTTTTACGAGCAATATAGATGGATCATACAGAAATGAGCGTCAAAACAAAAACTGTCGATGTAGCGATGTCCAGTGGACATTGTTCCCTCTGTAATGAAAAATAATCGACCTGTGCACTATAGTCTGAGATCGTTTAAAAAGGGGCCAAAAGTCATAAACTATAAATTTCTCTCGCATGAACTAGACCAATTTTACGAATGCCAAAAACTGGAATAGCTTTTACGGTTGATAAGAAAATTAAACAGTTTATGAGGAAGACTCAAGTAGTTACGTAAAGGGATATACTTGGACGTGATATTGAAACGGTCAAGAGAGCCAGTAAAAGTTTCATTTGACGAAAGTTTCGGAAAATACTGCAAAATTGGTCATCATTTGATTTCGAAAGATTTATGAATGTCAGAAAATGTTGGGAACCAAGAGGTGAGATGAAAATATCACCATCAAAGCGTAGAGAATTCCTCACAATCAAAGATGCGTCCGATGACATCAGCGTTGCGTGAAACGCAGAAAGCTTTTATTAAATAACTTAGGAAGGCGAAGTACTGCTCGTTTCCTCGTTACTTACACCGTGGCATCGTAATCAATTTAGCGCAAGTTTCCGCTTCATCCCACCACGGGTATAGGAATTAATTTTGGGAATGCGAAACAGTGACATACTTCTTCATCGTGTCGATGCATGATCGAAATCTCTTTCTGTCTTTTGAATTTACAGCGCGCTCATAATTAAAGTCTTGCGAGAGGGCGAACATCGACCGACGAAACCATCCAGTGTGCTCTTCAATGAAAGTTGGTATTGAAATTGAATCAGGATTTCAAGGGAATAGCAAACCTGATACTCCATATGAGCCTTTATTCTAGATCAAAGCAGGCATCGCTTATGAAACGAGACTGAGATTCAATTAAATCGCCCTCATCTCTTTGTTCCTCGTATAACGAAATCAAGCACGATAGAAAGTGAATCGAACTTCATTCACAGCCTCTCAGGAAGCGGAAGAGTGATTTATCAATTACCGATGCGTGATCACTTTCTTGATTGATTTCCTTTTGTTTCTGTTTCTTATTTTCATAATAATTGGAGCAGAATCATGTTTGTTGGTTGAGTAATTGACAAGTTTGATCGTAAGTTCATTATTAGGTCGATTTATTGTCAATAAGCGAAACCTTCTTTTTATAAGTACAGAGCTCGTTCTAGATAGAGTCCTTATAAGTAGAGAGTTAAAACAAGAGGGTAGATAACCCATGGGCGGATACAGAGAATTGTCTTTCTCTCTCTCCCTCCATTTGAACTTATGTGTTAGAAAAGGACAGCTGAGGGGGCCATCACGTGACTTTGGCCCCCTCTTCTGTCCTTTTCTAACGCACGTTTTCAAATGGGAGGAGAGAGAGAAAGACTATTCCCTGTATCCTCCCATGAGATAAATGTGAAAAAGTAAAAAGCCATTTCGAGAGCCCTCCACCTCGAAGAGTTTCTTAGAGCATTTCTTAGATCGGGGTAGAGCTCGTTGCAGAAGTGTAACCGCATCTAGACCACAATCTTTGCCGAATTTCAATTTCCTTTATTTCAAATCAAACAAATCTTGCCCCTGACTTTAAACTTTTGATTTTATAGTTTTCCTGAATCCAAATTCAATGCTCATATCCATGTTCATCCATTTTCATTTGTTACATGAGAAATAATGTTGAAAAACTCCAAAGACTATCGGTATAGGTGCGCCCACACTTCTGAAACTACCAGTAGTCTTTATCTTAAATACTGATCGTACAGTTTGATTTTATTTTCAATCTCTGATTACCTCTACTTTCCTGATCTCTCTGCGGACGATTTAATAAGCTCCGCTTCCTTTTACGATCCGTGTCAACTGACAATCAGCTGCAACCAATCAGTTGAATGTGTGTTAAGGTCACACCTGATTGAAATTTTGACCAAATCAGAGCCTCGATCGTGGCAAACTTGCCAATCAAAAAAAAAAAAAAAGAAAAAAAAACTAGCGGACACGATTTTGATATGACCACGGCACTTAATTCCTCTTATGAATGATGAGTCTGAAGATCAAAAATGAGCTCTATCCAAGTACGTATGAGACGTGCGCTGCCTGCCTCGGTTGAACATTAGGTTGATTGAAGAAGGGAAGAATCATAACATTTGCGTCTTTTCTTTAATTTTATGTAGAGGTAACACGACAGTGAATACACCGCTAATGCCATACTGGAACCTCGAGGTTTCTCTTTAACAAACCTCCAAATCGACCTTGAAAAGTGGCCTCAATTTTTTTTTTTTTTTTTTTTTTTCCTAACTCAGAGATTAAAGTGTGAGGGATTGGTGCACTATGGTCTGAGATCGGAAAAAGGTGGCCAAAAATTAGTGAAAAAAGTCATCAAATATCATCGTTTCAGACCGGTTTAGCTGACTTTAAAACTTTAAAGTGACATTGGGGCTCTTGCAAACTTTCGCTACAGGGGATTTAAGAGTTGATTCTTGCATAAAAACCTGTAAAAATGACGATGCGTACACTGAAAAATCACAAAATTCACTCTCATAGTTGGCCGTAATGACGGAGAGACGCAGGTATCATAGGAGATTCCTATCTAAATTGGGCCTTATCTCTGTGCTTCAATAAAGAAAGTGTCATGATAGACAGGAATCTCCCATGATACTTGCGTTAAAGTGCCATTACAATCTTAACTTCAGAGCAGTTTTGTGAGTTTATTACTGAATTTTAGATTTTTTTCAGTGTGAATTTCGTGACTTTCGCTGGTTTTTACATCTGCTTGGACTATTCAATATTCATTTCCTTACAGCAAAATTTTGCAAAAGCCCCTTTCTCGATGTGACAGACTTGTTAAAGCTGTTTTCGGTGATTTAAATTGGTATTGCAAGTTTAAATGATAAATAAATTGAAGACAAATTTACTTTCTGATTTTTGACCGCTTTTCGACGATCTCGGTCCATTGTGCGGATGCCATGACTAACCTCCCTCTGACTGCCCCCATCCCCTCCCCCTCCCCCTCACCGCCCCTTGACTCCTCATCACTTACTCCCCGAAGTCCATCGCCGTAATTTGGTCGATTGTCATTTTTTGCCTCATATTTTCTGAGAGGAAGTGAATGATTTGATCACGTTTAATGATCATTAAAAATGACTAAACATTCAATGGATGATATCATCTATAGTAAATCAGCGCACATGTGTGACTGTACAGTGTACATATATGATCTGATCATATATGCGATGCTCGAGAGAACAAAATGCAAATTTAAATAGACATAATTTTGCCAATTTAGATGTAATTGAAGCCACCAAACAAGGCAAAATTGCGAATGATAATGGAGAGGCTTATAATTTGTTCCTGGTCTAACAGTCGTTTTTTTCCTCTTCTCTGAACAACGCTGCGCAGCCTTGAGTATTTTGCATTCAGTCCGTCTATGAAAGAGGCAAATTTTAAAATTTTCAGTTGACCTCGAGTAAAATTTAAATCCGGTGCAGAAAACTGTACATGCAACTTTAAACATTAATGAAGGCTGAGGATAAGCTTAAGTTCTAATTTACAAGTGTATAGTCATAAATTTGAAAAATGTGATGTTTTACGAAGCTCTTATTTTTAATTCAGCCAAAATTTTGATTCCGTTATGTTTCGAAATTAATTCAGCTGCGTCATTAGGGAGTAAAATTGCCCTCCCCATTGTAATTTGGCACATCATGGAATGCTGAATCTCACAAAAAATTAAGAGGAAGACGCAGAAGAATCCCAAAGTTTTCCAAAATTGCCGCAAGTGAAAAATACAGCAGAAGGGCCTCGATTTTCTGAGTTTTCACATGAGGAGCGAAACAAACAGAAAATCATGAATTCCCACCCCCGTCAAGACCCGAAATGACACCACTCAGCAAGTAATTTTTTAAAGTGATACGTAGAGGGGGTTACTACCCTGACTTGACCTAAAAATCTTTCGAAGGCTATACAATAATTTTCGAAGTTGGTGGACAAAAAACTGTCAGGTCCTTATTCGAGCATCAAAAAGAACGCGTAAGACTACAAGAGCATTAACTTCACTGCCTGCAGATGACAGTTTAGGTAGTGTCCTGCTTAAGAATCTAGTCCACACATAAGGTGAGCTCTTCCCAAGAACCCACTATTATGGTGAAATAGGTGTATGTTCGAAAGAGCACACCTAGCTATTTCTTTGCGGATCACCGCTCTTCGGAATTGCCACAAACAATGTTGCCATATCTATCTGCAAACTACCAACTTTACATTAAGGTAAATGAGGAAAAAATCGTATAATTATCTGAAAATGGCAACACTTGCTGCGCAAATCATAATTTTAGCTTCAGCCCTATGAAGACCTCATAAGTCAATAATCCAACCATTCACAAAAGGATCACATTCGTCCCAGCCAATTAACTAAATGATCAATGTAATATCCTTTAGTGGCTAAATTTATTACACTCATATTGATTGGTTGTGTTTATTATCTTTCGATAAATCTCTTTATGACTACAACTCTCTGATGAGATGGATTGACGAAAATCAATTGAAGGCCGTTCATAATCAGAACGACCAGTGGGCGTACGTAGAGTCAGAAATAGCTTCCAGCCTGATCTTGTTACATATACTGTCTTATATTGTCCTTCCCCCTCAATATTCAATTTTATCAATAGACAGCCTTTGAAAATCACCGCGCGACAATAACAGGTCGTCAAATGAATGATGAGGCTATTTTCAGTATGATTAAAGAAAGCGTGTTTTTCTTTCTACACGAGCGTTGAAGTCACCAAAGCAATGGAGAAAATACCGTCCGCTTGTTACACATTAAGCTTCGTCACTTAAAAACATTTCTATTTCCACCGAATTTAAAACTGTTGGAGATCACACGTTTAGTTTTATGAGGATCCTTATCGACCGTGTTGCCAGGTTTTCCGATAAATTTACAACTTTTACATTAAAAAAATTGGAAAATTGGATAATTATGCGAAAAATGGCAACACAACTGATCGACCTCATCTCACCATCAGCTGCCGCCTCACGCAATAAAACTGTTGCAAACTTTTGCGAGGGCGTTACGGAGGATCAATTTCTACGTAAATTCATTGAACGCATCTAAATAAAGTCTCAAAATACATAACATTTGCACACAAAAACACATAAAAAATGCACACAAAAATCCCTGGCTAGTTTTACAAGTCATCTAAGACGCCACGTTAATTGCGAGGTCCACAAATATCACAAATGATAACAAAAAAACTAATGAAGACAAAAAATAAAGCTTTCACTCACTGGAATGTATTTTAAGAATGTATGAATAAATTAGATTTATGTATGAGTTAGAGAGGAGTCTGACGCTGAATGATGATGATGACAGTGAATTAAGAAAATAGAATAGAATGATAAATTCTAATTAAATCAGTCAAATGAGAATGGCTTCGAAAATAAAAAAACAAACAATTACGTTAGCAGCAAAAAAAAAAATAAAAAAAAAAAAAAATAAAAAAAAAATGAACGAATCGTTCGAATGGGCAGTTCTAGGGAATTGAATCTAAAATATAGAATTATAAAACTGAACGATTCTGTTAAGCTCAAAGGTGAAGTACGTATAATAAACGGACTTAGAGTTCCGAACTATACACGTTAATTTATGCCATATTTTGGTACCGATTGGTACCGATGTATGTTATGATTTCCACGAGTGTCTTCGAATAGCCCTCTTATCACGCACGGAGTTTCTGATATGATGCGTCCGGTATGCAAAGCGTCATGGGACAGGAGCTCTGCTTGGTTCGTGCTCACTATGGCAAGATATATCGACGGCGTCATTACTCAGAACAGTGGGAGAAATCATAAAATTTGATGGTCTGTTAATTTCCTCAATCATCTGCCTCTAAATTACTCAATTAAATAAATGTAGATTTATCTTTCATGATATTACATTTAAGAAAGATAAAATCATTCAACCGGTTTGAAAATTGAGAGGCGTGGGAGGCTATAAGTAATCAGTGAACTTTGAGTAGGGCGGGTGGTCCTGAATCAATATTTTGAATGTTCAAGCCAACTCTTGTAATGGATTCAGAGTCTCGATAGGCGACAGAAAAGGGAAGATTGTATTAAGGCAAACATTATCAAAACTAAAACAATGTCAAGATGTGATGACCATAAAATCTTCTAGTTCCTACTTCCAATACAATTTTAGCCCCTCTTATAAGGCCGACTTCTAACACGATCCTCGAAACTTTTCCGACTCGAATTATTACAGGGCATGGGAAGATAGAAAATCCGCCACTTCTCGCGTATTTTCAAAGAGAGAAAAAAAAGGATTTTACTCTGTTCAGTTAGGAAGTCACGAAAAAAGGAGCTCCGTTCAGGAATGGGGGTCAATTTTAGCCTGCCCGAATGAAACTCAAAATTCGATATCTATATTCGATCCGATGAAATTATTTTGTAAATGATTTTGATTGAAGTCACTCACTCATAACCACGGCTCTATTCCAGTGCTGCCATTCTTGTATATTAATGTGCGTTTTTTTCAATTCGCTGATAATTCCACCGGTTAAGAAAATATTGCATAGTACAGTTCATTGTATAATTGTATTGCACAAAAATACTCTCATCTATAATCTTTTCTCAACTGGTGGAGTCGTCGATGACTTTAAAAAACTTGCGAGTATTTTAATAATCTATAGACGATTGCAGCACCGATTGAGTAAAGATTACAGATTCGAGTATTTTCGTGCAATACAGTCATACACTCAGCTGACCTGTGTAATCTCTTCTCAATCGGTGGAATCACCGGTGAATTGAAAAATATCATTAAATTTAGACGGAACGGCAGCTCTGCTCTATTCATTTAAAAACGCAGACGGAGGTTCATAAATCCTTTGATTTTCATCCCACCGAGCGACAATCATCATAACAGACCGGCGAGCATCAACAATGGCGTTTTACTTTCATTTCGAAATTTCACACTTTGATTCAGATTCAAGGTGCTGCGTTTCTCATCCGATTAATATTGAGACGAGCGACGCGGCACGGCGCACAAGGGCACGAGTCAATATGAAAGGCTGGACACGGCGTTTGAAACTTTAAATGAGTATATCTTTGTTAATATAGGCAATTTAAAACTTTAAAAATTGTGTCATTGGTTTTAATGTAAAAATTCCTACAGGAATCACCCCCTTAATACTTTGTTTTTTGACTGTAAAAACATTCAAATTTGCATTTCTAGTCTCATATTCTATGTCCACCCCCTCCCATTGACTTGCTCCACTTGTGCGACGGTGAGCAGCGGCGTCCGCACGTGACGGGCAATAGGCGGAGCTTTAATTCGAGTACTTTGCGTGCCGGAGCCGCCCGACCCATGTTGCCAAATCACACGAAATGAACTGTCCGACTTAAGCTATCACACGAGAAAAGAAAAATAACATAATAGAGTTCACTGGAAGTATATATTCCATCCTCGAACAAGACAACATCCTATAGTGAACTTGATATAACATAAAGTCGTAGCCTTAGCCAGGAATTTGTCTTTTTCTCTCTCTTTCTACACATTTGATTACATGTGTTAGAAGAGGACCGAAAGCACGAGATAGCCCCTCTATCCTTTTCTAACACATGAGTTCAATGGGCAAAGAAAGAGAAAGATAAATTCGTGGCTAGAGCTATGACAGAAGTTAAGGAGCGTGTCGCAGCATTCATGTCTTACACATAAAGTAAATATAAATACATACTAAAGTTTACATTGACTTAACACTTAACAGCCTATAGTGAACTAGCTAGTAGAAGTGACGGAACGTGTAAAAGCATTTTATAACGTCCGCACTACGACAATGTGACGGCTTAAAATTTTACTACAGGCAGAACAGTGATCTTGAGCAGAGGTTGAGGAGCGCGTGAGATAGCATTCATGCCACACAAACCGAACGTTTATCTGCTTAACCCTTTTACTGCCAGGTTAAGATGACAAATCAATGTCTCAAATTAAGCGCGTAGTTAAATTTTCTTACAGGATGGTGCTGATTTTGCATACACAGTGCATTGAAGGAGCTCTACCTTATTTTTTGAAATAACAACTTGAATAAAACTGAAATTGTGTGAGAAAGATCCGGCATTGGAAATGAAGATACTCGCGGGGCGAGGTACTGAAAGGGTTAAAGCTAATTCGACGGTATCAGGATTTTTCGTAGACGCCGATATTTGTCACGTAAATTGCGTCATTAAAACGTCCAAAACAACCAAACGAATGAATAGTTCGGTCGAAAGTGTTTCTAAAGCAAGTTCAACAAAAACAAATCGTCAAAACGATACATTGAAATCGTCACTTTCCTTTTGTGGAGTCAAAAGGTCATTCTGCGTCCCATGTTAGAATGACAACGGTCATTTCTGCAGGGCCATTCGCGCCGCATTTGACATTTTTGACATTTAAAAGGCTTTACAATTTCAACAATTTATTGAATTTACAGTCAGTTACAGTAGAATTAGCTATAATATAACTTAAACGCCTATAACATTTATATTCATTCATTAGGTAGCCTTAGACGTTTTTATGATGCAATTTCTATGAAGTTTTTCAACGTCATCGAAAAGTTCTATCATAGGCGGATACAGGAATTTTTCTGTCTCTATCTTCTCCCATTTGAACGTGTGCGTTAGAAAAGGACAAAAGCAAGGGCTAAAGTCATGTGATGAACCCCTCTGCTATCCTGCTCTACCACATGAGTTCAAACAGCATCAGAGAGATAAAGAGAGAGAGAGAGAGAGAGAGAGAGAGAGAGAGAGAAGAGAGAGAAGAGAGAGAGAGAGAGAGAGAGAGAGAGAGAGAGAGAGAGAGAGAGAGAGAGAGAGAGAGAGAAGAGAAGAAGAAGAAGAAGAAGTCAAACTCCTGAATCCGCCCGTGAGTACTGTTACCGTGGAATTAATTACCTACCGATAAGTTTGCTGGACAAATTATGAGAGTCGATTTTCTGACGTATAAAAAAGAAATATATGTTCAGTAAAGAAGTAAATTTAATCAAAACTTCGAGTATGAAAGTGAAGCTAAAAAGTACCCAACGAGCCTATGTATACGGGTCTATACCCCGGACAGCAGCAAATTTTTACACAAGGCAACACAGCTTTAGAGCGAGTCTTCGCTATTGGCTGGAAAGAAACAACACTTTTTTCACCCCTTTCATTTATTAAACGCTCCATTCACTTCATTAATAACTAAACATAAAAAATTATTACATAATGTGGGAACATATGCATGTATGCACACACACACAAGCATAAAATGAAACATCAAACAATGAATGGAAAGGGGCCTACGTGCGCTATATTTCAAAGCCACATTTCGACCAAGTCGAGAGAGACTCGTGCAATGTCTAAATCTTTTATAACGTTTCATGTGATCTCGCATTATATCAAACCTCAAGTTTGATTTTCAGGATGAGAGCAGAACATAGATTTGGGAGGAAAAAATTCGGAGAATCAAAATATATTTCAAAATGACAATGTCGTCAGATCATCAAAATGAACCGACTGCTTGTGCAATTAGGCAGCAACGGATTTTACCATTTAAACCTATGTAAAAGAATCGATCTTCAGGGGGCTAATTGAACTCTTAAATAATCGATACTTTTCCATAGGTTTAAATGGCGAAAAGCACTCGTCGATCGATTGTGCGAAACAACAGAGATTTACTCGACAAACATTTAATTTTAGATAAAGCAAAAATAGAGTTCAAGGCTAATCCCCCTTACGAATACATTACTCTTTTCAAGAGAAAGAGAACAAAGAGGGTTTTTTTTTTCTTTTTTACTTTGTCTCTGAAAGCCGCTTTGTATGGATGTTAGTGTAAAGAAGAGACGGACAAAAATTGTGGAAAATTACACTTGAATACACTTGCAAAACAGTCAGTATTATTCCTGGTAAGCTATATGCTGCGAGTAAACAATTTTTGTCTTAAATATTAAAGAAGGGTATTATTCGCGACTTAATTGACCGTTACCTAGCCTTATTTATGCAACTAGAAAATCTGAACGGTATACTAACAGTTTTGTTTAAATGAAAGACAAAAAAAAACAAAACAAACGGAAGAAAAAACGACCATTCATCACACCGCGTGGATTCGCATAATTTTTCAAAGTCAATGGTGATCCTGAGTTCCACACGTGAGAAGAAATACGCAGGTACTTGAACTCTACATGTGAAAATGGTGTTTTTGATGTTAGCACTATCGTCACATCATCCAATGCACTATATTTGAAATTGCTTAATCATTTTAAGGCTCAAAAAAAAAGGAAAAAACGGCAAAGCTTTTTTCGTATGTTTTGCTTGATTCCTGTAGTTTCGACAGTCGAGTGGCGTATGAAGATGGAACAGAAAGTCCAGTTGATTTGAACAATATTTGTGTAATTTGAGACGTTAAATGCCGAACTAGCCTGAACAGGTATGACCTGCGTTTGAATCTCGTTTTAAAGGGCAAACTTCAACAATTTTTTTAGAAAGAAAGGAAGAAAAAAGTACGTTGTAAGAAAAACGATTTTACTTGATCCTACTTTGCTTTTATCACCCATTCCTTGAAATCAAAGACAAACTGCATCTCTTCAAAAAAAAAATTCGTCTAAAAATCTCGATATTAAATTGTATCTTACATGTCCAAGGTGAGCTTTTTTTGAGTCCAAGTTGAGTTGTATTTATATTACTGAAAGTCTTGATTACACTGACAGCAAAGTCCATTCCACAAAACTTGATGGGAGACAATTTGTTGTGCTTTGGGTTGTAAAAATAAATGAAGCGTGTAAAAGAACTTTATGGATCAAATAATGAAGTCTCTCTCTCTCAAAAAAAAAAAAAAAAAAAAAAAAAAATCAAGAAAACGTTTCACTCTTTATTTCTCACCGGTCACTTCATCAGCCCTCTAAGTTGAAGCATCACAAAAAAACATGAGATGTACTTGCTCTTGATAAATTGTCGTTTTTGACACTCATATACTAATATTTTGCCAGTAGCGCGGCGCCCGCCGCACAGTGGAGTGAGTCAATGGGAGGGATTGGACATGAAATATACGGCTAAAAATGCAAATTTGTGGTATTTTAACCGTCTAAAAATGCATTGTAAGGGGTTATTCTTGTAGAAAATTTTACGGGAAAATCAATGACATCACATTCAAGCTTTCGAATTGCGTATTAACAAAGATATACACGCATTGAAAGTCACCACGCCATGTCCGACCTCTCCCATTGACTTGCTCCACTGTGCACCGCAATCTGAAAACGCTGTATTTTGTCCATTTAAACGCATAAAAAAGGTCGAGCTATTGGAGGTGCACACTAACCAGTACACTCCCCCGAGTCGATATTTTGTATGGATTTAGTTGAACGAATCGCATCATTGCCAAATTGCACGTGACACCACTGCAAAGAGCACGCCTGTTGTTTTGTAGGACTTTTTGGTACAGAAAGACTATTTCTTCGTTCGTACGGACCTCCGAAGGCACTGAATATGTAGTTTTTTCCACTTGTACAGAGATTGGTTGTGGTCAAACGAGCAACAGTATGAATGTGCGGATGGATTTTAGCGAGGTTAAAATCCAAACAAACCAATCAGCACCCGACCTTGATCAGAAAATAAACACTGATATGGATACGCGTAGACGACAATACGCATTAAAAATATGGCTCTTACTTTCAGACGCGGTTACAAAATCAGACTTTGCGAGCGGGAATCGGTAATATTGATTTTGAACGGTTGTTTAAGCGATACGCCGCCGCCACGCAACTGTGATTGTGAGCGCGTGTGTACCTTTCGACTGAAAAACAGCGCTTTCTTTGAAAGGGAAAAAGAGAGAGAGAGAGAAAGAGAGAGAGAGAGAGAGACAAATGGATTGCGAAGTAACTTTATCTCGGCTCTCCTAGCTTCCTTTCAGAAAAAAAGCGTCAATTCAAACACTAAAAGAGAAAGCAGAGCCCCGACAATTATGAGTTTGCGAAACGACCACCCAGCAGTTAATATACCGATAGACATTAAATAAACGCTCGAAATGATAACGTGTCATTCCAAGGATTTGATTTTTAAAACTTCGTCTTTTGAAAAATGCAACGCATTAAGCAATAAGCATGGGTATTTTTTTGTTTGTTTTTTGCGTCTCACAGCTGTGGACCGGAAGGAGGCGGAACCACAAACTCATAAAGTGTCTGTAAAATCCAAAAGAGGAAACGAAATTGTAATGAGGCAGACTGTTGGCGTTAATAAACACCATCATTCAATGTCTCGAGACTGCAAAAAATGTGTTTTCACGCACACACAAAAGAAAAAAATGATTTTGGTATTAATTAATGATAAGATTAAAGATTGATTGATTGTTTTGAGAAGGAAAATAAAAGGTGAAATTTCTTTTGAAGGTGAGGCAATTTTGAAATTTCTCGGTAAAGTAAGCGTGGAAACCCGAACAATTTTCAATTAGTTTTACTCGATTTTTGATTTTTTCTTCGTGGCACGTACATTCAAACCAATGCTTAGTTATGCTGCTGAAGCCGATCACAGCAGACGCATTGAGATTGATTAGCGTGCCTTTGCAACAGGTGAAGTAGTACTTATTGGACGAACATTCATTTTTGAATAATCATGAATAATTAACTAAAATTATTTACGTTATTCTCATGTGTTATTATTGTTATTCCTATTAAATGATCGAAGTTTCAACACTGTCAGTGTATTCATCTGTCATAATAAGAGTGACTGGTAGTTATAAAACTTCGATTAACTGAAATAACATGAGAATAATGTGAATAATTTTAGCTAATTATTCATGATTATTCAAAAGTTAATTTTTCTCAACACAATTGGAAGTAATAATTATCAAGCTAATTCCGGAGCCAGAGTCTTTCCAGAATTCTCTCTTATCATTTTGCTCGCCGGCACTGAGTAAAATTACAAAATAATTTTGAGCGGATTTCTTACTCACCAACGAAAAATTTTGTGTCTGGTGTCTTTGACTCCCTTGAAAATTAATTAATCTGCAATCAGAAAGAACAAAAAATACAACTTTAGAGTAAACGCCACATCACCTAGATACTATATCTATTCCACGGATTAAAGAAGCAGCATTTTAAATGTAAGATTTGGAAGAATCTAACGCCCAATCTATACTGCTATCAACTCCACCGATCAAAGATGCGATGGACATTCGATCGCACGATTACATATCTGTCAGAAGGAGCCGCTCAACAATAATAAATTAATTTTGTGGTACACAGCTGAATTTTAAAGTAATTAAGAGACTACAAATGAAATTTCAAAGTATACTGCTTCACATCAGTATCTTTAAATAGCCTCTTCAAATGTGCCCACAGCAGGGTGTAAAGGGGGGCACTTCCATCCTCCCACCTGGAATTTAAAAAAGTCCACATTTCACGATAAAAAATGAAAGGAACAACAGGAAATTAAATGTCAATCAAAGGACTAATATTTGACGAACTTTATTATTTGTTTTGTTTTTTTTTTTGTTTTTTTTTTTTTTTTTTTTTTTGTCATTTTAACTCATTTTTTGCAGGGAATAGTTAAAGCCGGATCCAGCCCTCGCGAACGGGGAGGGCGATTTCGGTATTTTCGCCCCTTAATGACCCAATATTTCTTTTTTCGATCTTGCTGGCCCCCTTTCTTCCCCCCTCTTTCCACACTTTTGGGGCCGAGCGGGGGGGGAGGTGATCGCTCCTTTATCCATCGCCCTGTATCCGCCAATGGGAATAGTAGAACTATGCATTTGTCTTATCATCAATATCATCTGTTTTCACTTTATTTATATTATCCAACACGTCAAAATTAATTAGTATTATTAATATTTGATACACCTGCATTACATACAGTAGCTTAACAATTTTATACCATTTGGAAGAAAAAAATGGATTCCCTTTTTTGTTTTTATATCAATGCTGTAATAAATAAATGAAATAGGGAACAACTTAAGAAAAGTGGTTATGAAATGATCTTCCCTAAGTGACCTTCCCTTTGGGGTTCACAAATCCCCTCTTTGAAATTTTTTCTACGGGCGCCCATGAGTGCGTCATTTGTGGCTTTTGCTATATTATACGCTCATAAATCCGATTGTTTGAGGCATATCGTTACACGAAGGACAGAAAGAATACCCGCATGGTTGAAACTAAATTAATTGAAGTTGTTGTAATCCATGAGTGGATAATATTCAGTGAGCATGTCAACATTACGAAGTACATACATTAATCCGTTGCATAATGCCGCGCTTTGAAACAAAAGTAAGTATCAAGCGAGAAACCAAAGACAGACGAGACCGCGTCTCGCGTAAACGGTGCATATTAGCTGCGAACCGTTCGATATGTTCCGTTCGCAATCAAGATAGAGTAACGTTTGTCCACGCCTATTTGTCCATCTACCTTGGCGAGCCGCGAACGGATTAAACTACGTAAGGTAAGCGCATAAGCGAATCCGGCATTGACGTAAGCTGTTTACAAAAAGTTTCAATCGAGAACGCTATCTAGGTAAATTTCGAAAGTTTGGGTACTACGGTTTCTCCGGTTCCCAGATGATATGTCCACGGCCTTTATGTCCAAAACTTTTTCGTCCATAATTTTATGTGTCCAGTTATATTTTCGTCCAAATTTTCTAATGTCCAATGAACGACAATGCCCGCGAATGAAAAGTCCACGTCCAAAAAAATTTCGAAAGGCTCATATTTAAAATGCACAGAAGTATTCCAGTACAGTTTTTATATAATTGTCTTCTATAGAAAGCTTAAAATAAATCTTCCTGTGAAATTCATCACATAATTTGAAAAAAGTACCTACTTGTTGATCAAACTTGTTGACAAAAGGTTGACACGGTTATGATTTAATTAAAACAAATTATGATACATTTGCATATACTGATCACTTGCAAAATTCATTTGCTCCGTATACTTTCCAAATTTTGGGACTTCGTTTTATGGACTTACAATCTCTGGAAATTTTAAAATTGTACTTTTCTTCTTTTGGACGCTTTCTCTTCGGACCTAATTTTTTGGACTTTAATGTTTTGGATATTGATTTTTGGACTTAAAAGTTTTGGACATCAAAATTTGGACTTATCATCTATGTATCGGTTTCTCCACCCTCCGTTACCATTAACTCGGTACTTTTTTGCCCCCTGGGTCCCTTCTAATTGCTGCTTTTGTCTATGATGAATCAATTTTCGCAGCATAGAAAGTTGCAATTAGATGGGACTCATCTATGACCTGCTCATTCGACTACCATCTAAAAATTGTGTTTAATTTCATTTATTTATTGAGTTTAAGAGTCAATTTTCGAGCTTTCTGATGCTCCCAAAGTTTTCCTCAAGCAATTTCACAGCAGATAGGACCTCTCTACAGCTGTACCGAAAGTTTGCAATTTGTTTGCAAGTTGCAAGTTTGCATTACCTTCTCGAATTGTAAACACTTTAATGAAAATAAATATTTTGAATAATTTGGTACCCAACCGCAATTTATTTTCAATGAAAGAGTCATTTTGGAAAGTTTCCACTCCATTTCAACGATTTGAAAAGTCTTCCGACATTTTCTTCTTTCTATTAAAATATTATTTTTTCCGGGCTAAACCGGAGTGGTACTCAGTCGTTCAAATTGCAAATTTTGAATGAGTTTACTGACTCAGGTGAAAATAACTAGTTTGTTTAATAAAAATAACTTTAAATGATTACAGAGTCTGACAATGAAAATAAACTACTTATATGATGGTGACAGCAATTTTCAAAATGTTTACCGTCTTTAAACGAGAATCGACATAATAGTTTGCACTAACCCCGTTACTTTGAGACTCATAGAACATATTTTAGAAGTTTCGACGACAATAACTGATCAACTTGTCAATTACTGTCAACTTGTTGACAGGTGGGACTGGGTATTTACAATTGCAGCGACACATACCTCAGCATCACGAGTCAAATATTTTAACCCGGTCGGGGATCTGCAACTTGTTAATGGAACAAAGTTGACAGATTTGTGGATCAGAATGTTTGAGATCGTTTAGTTACTCAGTATTAATAGATGACGAGAAAAGAAGGTTCTTTTGAACGATCTTCCTATACTAATGTAAGAGTTCAGGCCTAAGAGCAGTTGCGTATCGTGAAATAGGGCTCTTGCAAACTTTTGCTACAGGGGATTGATGAGTTGATTCTAGTATAAAAACCTGTAATAATGACGATGAGTACACTTGAGAATCACGAAATTTACTCTCAGAATCGGGCTCAATGGCGAAGAGACGCATCTATCATGGGAAATTCCTATCTAACGTAACGTGACATTCTCTATTAATTTTTTTTTTTTTTTTTTTTTTTTTTTTTTTTTTTTTTTTTTTTTTTTTTTTTTTTTTTTTAACAATTCAAAAGGTTGCATGATTCCATTACAAATTCGAGTTTAATTCGATAAATCCTCTTTTTGGTTATACGATTCAAAAGCAGCTTCAAAAAAGAAAGAGCTACAATATTAATTTTCATGATTTAATCCAGTTATAATGTGAGACACTCTCATGCATGAATGCTCCTGAATGCTCATGCTCCAAACAGACAGGATAATAGGGTTTAAAAAACTGTTAGGGGATACTTGTAGTTTAAATGTCATGTCTCTGTGTGCTTTTTTTTTTTTATTTGGCCGGGAGCTAACGCCCCTAATGATCTCAAACAAATTTCCTTTTCATCTATTATATGAATACGATTTGGAAGTTTGGTTTTCTAATACCACATGATGTGTGACTGAAATGGTCGAATAATCAGAGCAATCACACATA
This sequence comes from Trialeurodes vaporariorum, assembly GCA_011764245.1. Lineage (NCBI taxonomy): Eukaryota > Metazoa > Arthropoda > Insecta > Hemiptera > Aleyrodidae > Trialeurodes > Trialeurodes vaporariorum. The sequence continues at coordinate 56,282,838 of VMOF01000111.1, read as the reverse complement.
TATTTTGTTTTCTTTTTTGCCCCCCCCCCCACACAGCGCAAAAGTGCAAACGAGCTTTTTTTTAAAAAATTCTAAAGCAATATAATAATACTATTAGTTTATATCAAGCGAGATTTCGTGAGTAATTCGATACAAAGATTTAAAAATTGAATTATAAAAGGACCTTGTTGGCTGACATAGAGACGCACAAAACATGAGAGGCAAAATGCTCGTAGCAAATTCAATTACTTGCGTGCCCACGGGTAAATTTGCATTAAAACTTTGCCTTCCCTCATGTTCCATGGCGGTTTTGCCAAGGGCAAATTCGATCGGAAGCAAAGGGTTACTTTATCCATTGTGACGACAAAGGGTCAAAGAAAAAGGACACTGACGAAAGTGCTCGTGGATCCTAATCCGACGGTTTTCAAATTGTTCGGTCTGCCCAGTAACTTGTTAATATTCCTTTTTCCCAGGAACACTCCTTCAATTATCTCTTATTCCTTCAAATACTTTGATCTTATCTTACATAAAGTCGTGGGTAGATCACAATCCTATAGGCAAATAGCAACTGGCTCGTAAATAATTTTATAATCACAAAAAATGAAATCTACTGTTACTGTGCCTTGAACAATAATAATCGCATCAAAATTTACTGTAGTTCATTTGAAAGTTGAAAAGAGGACAAAGGTGAATACATTCAGAGAAATTTTCTCTCTTTGGTTTCATTTTGCAATGACACACTTCAAAGTAAGAATGCACAGCAGTTGGAAATACTTGTGATAAAACAATATTATCGAAAAACCATGCTAAAAACCTAGTCTATTGATACCCTCGCCTTAGTTAGCTATTTAACTTTTGAATGAGCTACACAATAAATGTTGATGCAATTTTTTTTTTTTTTTTTTTTTTTTTAAGCACATTTTAAACAGCAGGTTTAATTTTTGTTGATCATGAAAATGCCGGCTTGCGATTTGCAGAGGATTGCGCTCTACCGATGACAGTATGACATACATACAAACAAGCACCCAGAGGAGTTTATTTGTTCAATGAACGTATACTAGTTTTATTTTCAAAAAATGATTTAAGGAAAGTTAAACACATAGAATTGAAAATATCGATTAATTTAAATGAAGTATGGAAAGAGGGAAAATGCTGTTCAAAGCGATGCATGTTTTGATTTTTTGAGACGGAGAGTAGTTTTCTGTGAGTTCAAAGCTTGATTGCTTGGCATTCACGTCATCTGTTTTGAAAGTCATCGAAATGTTCTCACGTGTCATTCTTCAGCCGTGTGACTATTTCGGGTCAACCGAACCGGTTTCGTGTCATCATAGTCAAGTCTATTGCAATTCAAGTAAGAGCGGTGTAAAAAAACAATCAACCGGTTTAAAAGGACGACATTGGCGTTCGTGCATGGGGTAGGGAGTACTTGCATTCGGAGACAGTAAAAGAAAAGAGCTTCGATAAGCTATTAAAAAGACAAAATTAATTAATGTCAAAGCAATCAGCTGATGAAGCGTCACGCGTGCCATGCCTTTCCACCGAAGTTGGAATGTCTGCATTTCATTGGAGCAGCTCAAAATTGCACCTGAAGTATCTTTCTTGAGTTATCTCTGCGATTCAGTTCTCAACACATTGTTTGAGAGATTACATTGTAAACATATTTGTTCACTTCTAAATGATCTGAGAGACTTCTTCCCAAGGCCAAAGCTAGGCAAACGAGGAAGAGGGGGGGGGGGCTGAAATTTACAACTGAGATGGTTTTAAAACATTTTGAAGGGAACCCTTTAAATCCAGCACTATTACAAACCATTCTCACAAATTATTTATCAATCTCAATAAATGGAATGAACTTTTCTCGTTTAGTTTGATATGTGAATAGTGATTTTTAAGTACATTTAAAACCATGTTAATTTGGTGGAACAAATTTATGCCTTCAGGATACAAAGGGTTAAACTCCAAGAGGGCTTTTGGATGAGGAGTTAAAAAAAGGAATATTTTGGAGTTACCTTTATTTGGTCACGGAGAAAAACAGTTCGGTTTTGTGAAATGAGGACTCGGTTCATATTGATTATTATCGAAGTTTTCGGTCGCAGAAAGAAACCATTATTGTCAGTCGTGAATATCCGCAATTTCAGTTAAAATAAATATACCAAAATGCTTCGGTAATTAAGACTCGAATTCCATCCCTACCGAAGTTTTCGCGTTAACGCTCTTGTGGCAGAAATTGGTTCTAAACCCTGAAAATCCACTTTAAAAAATCACTTCAATGGGTCTGTTGCGTACTTTTACTACATCAATATAACTCATTGTTTCTAACGTGAAATTCGGCGAAAAGAACGATGCGCACATTAAAAACTTTAAAAATCCACTCATTAACTCAGAAAATCACTTCCATTTCAAACAACCCGCGCTACACTAGACACTATATCACCGACTTATCACTACATAGATGGAACCATCTCGTTTATGTAAACATGAGCAGAACTTACGAACATTGGAATGTTTCGATGTGTACATTTCTTATATTATTTTGTAATCTTTGATAAACCGAAAAGACCAGACAGCAAATGCAACCAATAGTTCATGTATTTAGAAGGTAATGCCATCATTTTGTAGTTACGATGTTGTTTACTTATGGTTCCGTCTATGTAGTAGTATACCGGTGCAAATAGTGTCTAGTGTAGCGCGGGCTGTTTGGAATTGGAGTGATTCCCTGAGTTAATGAGTGGATTTTGAACGTTCTTAATGTGCGCAGCAATATTTTAGCCGAATTTTACATAAGAATCAAGGTTCTATATTGTTGTAGCAAAAGTATGCAACAAACCCATTGGACAGTTTGAATTCTTCTGCACAATCTGTCAACAGCAATACTCTCTCTAAAATCATACCAACTCGCCACTCCGGTTAATCATATTCTGTGATTTGGTTGATTGTGAATTTGCCAATCAAAGGATTTACTTTTTTTTTTGTTTTTTGTTTTTGTTTTTTTTTCAGTGAAGTATTTTTGAAGCGATTCATCTCCGATGAACTTTGCGTCGTTCATCTTATTACAGCTGCAGCGTTTTATAGGATGTAAATGTGAAGTGATGGGTGACGTGATGGGTAGCGATACCCAGAGATTAGCGATGGAGGGGGTGGGAGGTGGGCGGATTAGGAGTTGTGGGTCGTGATCTAATTTGTGGGAATCTTGGCGTAATATCGCTAAGTTGCATCGCATAGCAGAGTAACATCGCACCATCAAATCGTATCATCGTGATCCGTTTTGGAGGAAAAAAAAAAAAAAAAAAAAAAAAAAAAAAAAAACATCAACTTCGGAATGAGACTCTCCTGCTCTGTGCTGATATTATATTTGTTGCTCATCCTAACTGACTCTGATGCTCGGTGGCGTAGAGCAAGCAAGCGGTGACTTACGAAACTTCTCGATAGTTGGTGCACGCACGCAACAAGCTTTCAGGCGCGGCGCGGGTGGGCGCGGGCGATGATCGTGATATGATGCGCTGTAGACCGTAGACAACTATAACGGCAGGCTTGGATGAGATTTACCAAATCATTTTTCAGGGTCATTGCATTGCGAAAAAATTTCGGGAAATATCCTTATCGTTTAAGAAAATTTTGATAAGCGGGTATATAGAGGGTTTTAGTAATGGCGACTGCTGGTGATGAGCGTTCCAAATAAAGTCGGTTTGTCTATCTCGCTCTCACGTGACCCCCATGTACTGCCATCTCACTCTAATTTCAAAAATCGTATATAAAGACTTCTTTTCTAAAATTTTATGGCAGAAATGAATTCCTCCAGGCATTTTAATGCGATTTTGATAATAATATGTCGTAAAACAAGGCCCTGTATACGAATTTCGGAACTAGAAAGAGATGGATATATACATGGGGGTCACGGGAGAGTGAGTGAGATAGTTTGGAACGCTACGCGGGTTTTATCCCAACCGATTGCAACCGATGAGCGCATTGTTGTGGTTGTTGGCTAGCCGTTGAATTTGCACTAAAACCGTCTATTGCGGTTTGCTCGAATTTTCGGAATGGGGCTGTTGCACACTTTTATACTATAAGCGATTTAATAGTCGATTCTGGTGTAAAAACCTCCAAAAATAACGATAGCAGCACTAAAAACATCCGAAATCCACTCCTAAACTCAATAAACGGTTGTAGTTGCGCGAGCGTAAAGGTGGCTTAGGGCGCAGTAATTATGGCAGATTCCCATCTAACAATACTGTAACTTCATCAAAAAGTGGCCAACAAGAGACGACTTTCATTTGACACCGGTGTCACTAGATGCCAAGGTACCATTCATCGGATGTGGATCACTACTCTGATGACTATAATTACTCTATGAATTATCCTTGTCAGCATAGAATGAGTTACAAAATTAAGATAGGAATCTCCCATTATTACTGCCCCATGCCACCATTACTCTCGCGCGAATAAACACGGAAAAAAAGATTAGTGAAAATAACCATACGGATACCTGATTTTGGCACCTGCTAGTTGTTATGGTAAACTTGATCAAAAGTATGGTACATTTACCGATACTTTGAGTAAATTCGACATGCAATCAGGTAACATCACCTAGTACCTAGTCAAAACATAGTATACTTCTGGTCAACATTACCATAACATCTAGCAGGTGCCAAAATCAGGTATCCGTATGGTTATTTTCACCGTAGTTTTTTTTCTGTGAAAGCGCTTATTGAGTATAAGAGTGGATTTCGGAAGTTTTTAGTGCTGTCATCGTTATTTTTGGCGGTTTTTACTCCAGAATCGACTATTAAATCGCAAGTAGCAAAAGTGTCCAAAAGCCCCGCTGGCTCATAACAAATACATACAAATACGTGCAGATATAGTGGGTACATGAGCGGCTGATCAATAAAAGCGCGCAAAAGGGAAATCAAGATCAAACCGACGGGCAACGAGAAGCAGAGGCACCTCCCCTTCCCCCCGGTCCACACTATTCGCGGTTCCCGCTTCACAAGTGCATAAGATCAAACCCGGCACAGGTCAATTAATTCGATTACCCTCCCCCTCTTATCCAATATAGCGTGTGCATCGGAAGCGCCGCTATTATTTTCGACGAATGCACCGACAGCGACACTCACACTCCATCGGCGAACTCCCAACCTGACGAGGCGGGCGGCGCGGCGCGCGGCGGTGGGTGCTGAACGGCGCACAGTAGAGCGAGTCAATGGGAGGGGTCGGAAATTGAATACATAACAAATAAACTATAGAGAATACCCCTCCAACACTTTCTCAAATCAAACTTAATCTGGGGGGCTCCCAGACCCCCTTATATTTTCTGGGGGGAACCAGGAACCCCCAGAGCCCCTTTAATATTCTGGAGGAGACCCCCAGACCCCCCTTTATTACTCTGGTGGAGATCCCCAGACCCCCCTCAGGTGATTACTTTTACAGGAGGCTGGTTGCTGAATGTTTTTGCAAATTTTCATCAAAATTCAAGCAGCCATATTTAAAATATTTCAATTTGTCCCTATGTTCACCCATTTTACCCAGGTTTTCCCATTGATTTTAATGGAAAACTTGTATCCTCCACAGCTTGTTTAAAATTCAAAATTTCGAAAAAACAGAGAAAAAAAGGTTCCTCTGAAGAATGTTAAAAGCAACTAATCTGCAAAATTTGGATGTATTTGGACCATTTATTCAAAATTTATGCCGGAATATAGACAGACATCTGCGCGATCGCAATACTTTCTCGATTTCTAACTTCGTTAGTTTGTGAGAAAGTAAAAATGCAAATCCAAATGTTTTTTTTTTTTTTTTTTTTTTTTTTTTTTTTTTTTTTTGTCGAAATACAAATTATAATAGGTGATTCTAGTAGGAAATTTTTCAATAAAACCAATGAAAAATTACTTTCAAACTTTTACGATAAACGTGTTAAACATAGATAAATTTAAAGTCACCAAACCATGCCCAGCCTCTCTCAATGACTCGATCCACTGTGCGGTGGTGCAGTTACGGGACGCATAGTGAGAGGGGGCGTAGGGGACACCAGTGGTTGGGGTGGGGGTGGGGGGGCGGGGGCTGAGGAAGTGGAAGAGAGACGGAGGAGGATAAAGAGAGTGAACGGAACGGACGCGAAGTTGAACCACTTCATTAGCCACATTTCGTTTCAGTTTCATTCGTCGCGTCGCGTCGCGTCGGGTCCCTCAGATAATGACCTTGACCGATTAAAAAAAAAAAAAAAAAAAAAAAAAAAAAAAAAGTGTCACCTCAAAATTGAAGGTCAGATCCTCGCACTAGTTTTTGCTCTCGTTGTAATGATGTGATGAAAGATGGATCTACCGACCGACGCCCGCCACCGGGTTCAACTTGTGAACAATTGATCATGGATTTTACTCCCACCCAATTTAAATCCTACACTAAAGTATCGAATATTTGGAGGCTTTCGACTCATCGCAATATAGCTCTTGCAAGATTTTGATGAAGACTCATGGACTATAGTAATTTTTATGTAAATTGCAGCGAAAATGACGACGAGACCTTTAAAAGGGTGTAAAAGCCTTTTTGACAATCGCGATTGTGATTGTTCATTGTATGATGAACTATGAACAATCATCGCAGTTGCAAGGTGGATCTGAACAGTCCTTTTGTAGTTTATTAGTTTTAGCGGAGTCAAATAGAGGCGGTGCACTACACATATGAATTTGACAGATTTAAGGAATTTTTTAATCTCGTTGATTAAAAGAAATTAGAAAAGATACGTATTTTAGGGGTGGCTCGTGTAATTTGGTAACCATATATATCCTTTGGTAACTCCATTTGATGGTATGTAACACAATCGATTCGAAAAAGAAGCAGCACTTCACCATGATTCAATAAAAATACAGTGAACTCCCCTCCCCCCCCCCTGGTTTTAAATGGTGACATTTGGTGAGCTCAGAGGATAGGCTGTATGTAAGTAGGAGGGTGTTCACCATTCAACACCAAGCTAAATCAAAGCGCTGCGCGCTGTTGACTGCTGAGTTGTTGAATTCGTGAGTGTAAACTGAGCCTCTGCTGCAGCTGTTAGAGCACCCCGTCTCTATTTGTCTCTGAGTTTTGGCTAAATGGAGCCTGGGTGAAAAAAAATAAATAAATAAACATGTTCAACGTTGAACTAGTTTCTGCAACCGACTTACATCACTCATTAAGCATCCATCGGTTAATTTACATACACGGAAGTGGGACAAGCACGCTGATTGGCGAACCATTAAGATGAGTACAACTTTTTTCTCAAAGCCCTTGCAGCTTCAAATGCATGTAACCAGCAATCAGTTATAAAGGAAGATCAGACACTCTGTTCAAAGGGCTTTCGTCCTTAATGTGTTTCAACTCAACTTACCGAGGTAGGAGGATAAAAACCGCCAGTAATTCATCTTTCTTCGAAACAAATAGTAGGATTTACAGGATTTTTCAACCCCCAGACCCCATCCCATCCCCTGTTACACTACTAACTTTAGATTTACCTTGCATGATTTTTAGGAACAACTATACTCTACCTTGCTCCGAGTGTCCAAAAAGTCAATATGAATGTTAATTTGAAATACTTTGTTGTATTTCTGACCAATGAGTATCTACTTTTATCAATGGCGAGGCGTGACATTTGGCAACAATGTATTTTCTCCATTTAAATACACCAAAAAAGTCGAACGCTTTGGTCATCGGCGATGACCAGGCATTTCGACCTTTCTAATGCGTTTAAGAGGGAGAGGGTTTCTTTCGAAACAAATGTAGGGTTTACAGGATTTTGCATCCCCCAGACACCATTCCCATCCCCTGTTACACTACTAACTTTAGATTTACCTTGCATGCTTTTTAGGAGCAACTATACTCTACCTCGCTCCGAGTGTCCAAAAAGTCGATATGAATGTTAATTTGAAATAATTTGCTGTATTCTGACCAATGAGCATACATATCTACTTTTGTCTTTTATCTAGCCGACCGGCAGTTCATTGGGTTACCGTACCACTTATTTCTCTAGCATCCCTCAACGGAAACTCTTTATATCTAGTACCGGCATGAGCTCAACACGAGTCCTGATGGACGTAGGTTTCAGGCTTTTACTGAGGCGAAAAAGAAAGTTGAAGACATTGAAGGCTCCACTCAAAAGAGTCAATGAGGGGAAAGAGGATTGAAAAGGAACGTACGGTAACGAACCGGAATGCCGGCAAATCCACCTGTTCACCGCTTGTCCACGCAATGTTAAACTTAACCTTCAAATTCATTCATGCGATCGTCTCTTTTCACATTTATAAAGCGTCGTATCGGCGGTGCTCCCTAAAAAGACTTTCCATCTAGGGACTCTATCAGCTCTAGATATAGGTAATAGGTATTGGTATCGCGCCTTGAGTCTATGACGAATTCGGCACCTATGTGCAGTGCATGGCGAGGCCCATTCAGGCAAAAATACGGAGCATGCGGTTGGACAGAGAGTCGTAGTAGTTATGAAAAGGGCGAGTGTGTGAGTGCCGGGGAGGGGGATGGGTGATCTGAATTCTCGAAATGGCGATTTCTATGAGCGTTGATCGTTCGTCGCATCTATGAAATTGAGTTGATTGGTCATTTAAATAAATGGTGGAGCGTTGTGAAAGTGACCTGATGCTGCCCCACCTTCTCACTATGGTCTAGGATCTAATAAAATATGGCCAAAAATCCGTGAAAAATAGTCATCAAAAGTCATCGTTTTCAACATTTACAGCTTAATTTAAAACTTTATCGCGACATGTCTCGGTTTAAATTACTTGTTAAAAGTGTTTCCTTTGATTAAAATTTGTCTTGAAATTTCATGAGTGATGATTTTTTAAGAAAAAAATTATATTTATGTTTTTTGCCACTTTTTGACGATTTCAAACCTTAGTGCGACGTCTCATCGCAGCCACCTCGCGCGTCGCGTCGTGTGTTCCGATGTAAAGTATCGATGGCCAAGGATTCGGGGCGGAAGGGGAAGGGCTTGAGGGAGGGGGGGGCTGCTCGCGTTTAATGATAATGCTTTCACAGTTTTCGACGCCGCCGTTCAAGACGGTATTAAAAGCTGCCGCCTCAAATTCCCGGCTCGTTAAAACCGATCGCGAGACTTTGGTCTCTCTTTCACATTTTTTTTTTTTTTTTTTTTTTTTTTTTTTTTTTTAAATCGCTCCAAGTTGCAGTTTTCTTGCCAAATCCCGAATCCTCGCGAGCCACACCAATAGTTTTTCCTCATGGTGTGTATGAGTATACCTTCTTCTTTTTCGTGCGCGGAGAAATTTCATTCCGGTTGCAGATCGTCCGAAACTTTATACGATAGTCGTCAGTGTAAATTTCAAGCGCCTTCAATCGTTCATTCATGGTTGGAAGATGACCGATTAACTTCAGCGGTCAAAGATCACGGAAAAAAAAGTCTAGCCGTGCAGATTAATTAAAACTCTAGTTATAACCACTTTTATGTTAAACGAATCACTTAGGACTAATTTGTAGAGTTCTAATCCCCGTCTCATATAGTACATTTAGATAGCCACAAAAGGTGCCTTTGTTCGTGAACGGAATTCTTGTGCGGAGAAATCAAAAGTATTTTGAACGTTGGCGGACTTTTGATTAATAGTACCAGACAGTATAGTTTAGTTAGTTTACAAAATATTAAAAAGTCTGTAGGGTTTCCATTAAAAAATATTTTCTTCGTGTATGAGTGCAAAGAACAGGTTTGGTTTTCTGTCGCATCACGGGTTAACTATTTTACTATACAAATGAAAGTATCGTAAGTACTTTGACTTTCAAAAAAAAGTATCCTGGTAGAAATTTTCATTCCTTCATTTCTTGACCTTCTGCAGTTTTAAAGAATTTCGCAGTTTTCAGGTATTACAGAGTTCAACAGAAATTTCCATTGGAAATTATGTCTTAAAATCTCTAAAACTCTTTGGAAAATAATGGACAAAATCATCAAGGGCCGTAGTCTTTCAAAGGACTTTCTTTTGAAGGTCATAGTATACAGTGTACTCCTTTACCCGCGAAAAGCAAGGTTTGAAACCTGATTGAAGCACCGCGAAATTATTCGGTGCACTTGACGAGAACCTATTCTATTTCAATCTTGGACATAATAATTTTATTGCGGTCTCTCCAGACGCCCTTGCTTGTAAGAATAAATTGAACTGCGGCTTCGTGCAAGAAGAACTCAAACTTATATTGATTATCTATATGTAATTGGTTTATTTCTGCTGTAAAGCCGTTCAATTGATGAGCGCTCGTCCCAACAGTCTGGCTAGTGGCTGAGTTGCCCTCGTTAGAATACACCAATGCCGCGCTGTGTATATATATAGGTACACAGACGCAAATTCTCTGTCCGGCAGAGGTCTGGTACATTCAACGCACTATGGTCTGAAAATCGTCAAAAAGTGGTCAAAAATCAGAGAGTGAATTTCTCATCAATTTATTATTTATAATTTTTCGAGACGTATTCTAACCAGAAAGAACAATTTTACCCAAGTAATTTCAACCTTGCATATAATGTCACGGGAAAGTTTTAAATTGAGCTTAAAAGGTCAAAAACTATTATTTTTTATGACTTTTTTCACTGATTTGTTGCCATTTTCTTTTCGATTTCAGACTATATAGTACAACGGAGCGAACGTAGTCCAGCACGCCACACAGTGGAGTGAATCAATGAGAGATGTCGGACATTACTTTAAATGCATATTATAGCTTTGTTAATATGCAGAAGTTTGAAAGTAATTTTATTGGTTTTACTGTGACATTTTCTACAAGAATCACCTTATACAATGATTGTTAGAACATTCAAATTTGTATTTTTAGTCATATTTATTCCATGTCCAACCCCTCTCATCGACTCGCTCCACTGTGCGGCGTATAGTAGATTGGAACATAGAAATTCTCGAACATAAGTTTACAAATAAAATTCAAGATTATGACCAATAAACAGCGAGATAGCTTACAAATGTGTGAAATCATTCATTTGTGTGCCTAAAGGGAGGGGAGTGGGTGAATTTCCCACTCAAGCCAATTCTTTAAAGATAAACAGCAATTTCATTGAATCGTTTCAAACTTCCGCGTATTATCCTCGATGAAGGTATTTATAGAAGCTTTCCACAAAAAATCGAAAATTTTCTTTAAATTTTCCCGATATCATGGATATTTAAATCGGAAGGGTAGAAATTTTACACTTCCGCCCTCTTTTTGGCATCAATCTATCGGCTATTTTCAACCAGTTTTGATCAGCGGCGGCTCGTGCAATTTGGCAACAATGTTTTCCCTCCATCTGATTCAATGCAAAATAATCGATTCGACAGAGAAGCAGCGCTTCACCTTCAATCGATTGTTTTTCATCGATTCAAATGCAGGGAAAATATTGTTGCCAAATTTCACGAGCCGCCACTGGTTTTGATGATTTTTTTTTTACCATTTTTTACGATCTTAGACCATAGTGCGCTAACTACACCGCACGGGGAGTCCATTAATAATGTGGCTCCGTGAAGAAACCAGAATTTTATAATACACCTTGTTAATTCAGAGGTTCGTAATTTGTGAATACCCGAGGCCCAGAAACGTGTTCCACGTAGATCTAGTATCAAGTCATCCGTGAGACTGATCGACTGACTGACTGACTGACTGAGTTACTAGAGTGACTGATTGACCAATCGCGAGTATTTTGTTGATGATGTGCCCAAGTTGTGCGGTTTCTTGTATAGCCACACCAGTCCCATTCAGATGACCACAGTGCAAATTGCCATTGACCCCGCAGCGTTGCCATTTTTCAAGATATACAATTACGGGGAAAAAATGTGAGAGAAACGCATCGATAATCTCTTTTCGCTGACTCCTCAAATATGTCCTATGTAATCTTTGACCCCGTAGTCCGTCATAATCATCATGAGACAACGATGACTCAATGCAATGTAATAAAAATGTAAGTGATTTCACATGCTCGTTAATGAATCAGTAGCAGCTCATGTAATCTGGCAACCGTGCTTGTTTCCACGGAAACCAATGTTGAATAATCGATTTTAGATAAGTCGAATCGATTTTTTAACATAGATTTAAATGGAGAACACTCGATGTTGCCAAAATTTACCAGCCACCACTGGAATACATTCTTTGCGGGCTGCATCGGAATGAGCCTGAAGAACCTTTAAAAAATTTTGCATAAAAAATTAAAATGGCACCTTTTACATCGTTTGATTATTCGTTTTCACGCTAACCTTGAATATTTCTGTTAATTTACTGATTCAAATTCTTGGTATTTTTTTTTTATTTTCTTCCCTCTAAAATAATTTAATGACAGGATTATATTAATAAGACCTCAAGACCCTTATAAACTCACAAAACGTGGGATCCAGATATTTCACCGAATTTTTTTAGAAAATTTACCCGGCCCGAAATGTGTGATTTTACATGTAGTAATGAAGTTAATCCGTCCTAATTACAGCAAAGAGCTAACGACACCTACCCTTTATCATAAGTGGCGGTAGCCGCCCAGGCCAAGTCAGAAAACGCAACCTGGGAGAGCACCGTGAACACTTATAATATGTATGTATACAAACCACTATTCCTGTGAAAATAAATTTAAAATTTCGATTTTCAGCAAAGTCATGTCAAATTGTTTTAGTGCAGGATAAGAATATGTTGCTCCTTATACGAGGAATATAAATACATTTCAATTCGAAAGGATCACAGATATTATTACTCTGTCGTATTGTAACACCGATGATTAAGTTCTGCGATTTATTTTAACCTTTCCTGATGTGTATGTTAAAAAAACCTTGGACTCGTTTCAGTCACACTTATTTGACTTCCCCTCAGAAACTGGATGCACTTATTCTCTTAGCAACTAGATTATATAATATTGTCATTGCTTGCTTGCTCCTGTTACATCTCAAGTATTTGGAGAATATGCCAAACTAAGCGATTTGCTTTGCACTCTCATCAGTGAGCGTAAAGCTATAATGATCATATTACCAGGGAAAAAAGTCAACTCTTGTTGCCAAGGTAATAAAAGAACTTGATGTCACCCACGGTATATTTCGTTTGAACTTTTTTTTCTCTTTCACTCCCTTGATCAAAGGAATGAGGCTGTTGCACTCTTTGGCTGTAATATCGCTTTAATAGTCGATTCTATTCCAAAAAACTGCACAGATATCGATGACAGGACTGAAAACTTCCGAAATCATCTCCTAAAATCAATAAACGCTTTTATTTCGTGATTTTTTAGTGTACTCGTCGTCATTTTTACAGGTTTTTATGCAAGAATCAACTCTTCAATCTCCTGTAGCAAAAGTTTGCAAGAGCCCCATTACGCTCGCGCAAATAAAAGCGTTTATTGAGTTTAGGAGTGGATTTAGTAAGTTTTTAGTGCTGCCATCGTTATTTTTGGAAGTTTTTACACCTGAATCGACTATTAATTTGCTTTATAGCAAAAATGTACAACAGTCTCATCAGCATATTCATAATTCGTTAAGTGGGGAGAAATGTGTCATTTTTCTACGTTCATGAACCACGGGGGGGGTCGTATAGTTACTGGACCAGAACCCAAAAAATATTCGGAACACATGGGCTTTGGGGTTAACCTATAAAACTCGCAAATCTAAACTAATATTTCTTTAACGAAGAAACAAGATAAAAAAAGTAAAAATGAACCAGTGACAACTCGACACAAAAGAAACAGGTGAAACGGGAAAATGCTGAAAAACTCGCAAACAAGTTTGGTTCGGAATTTTCGGCTCAAACCGCAGCCATTCTCAACTCAAAAATTTAAAAAAAATAATTTCAAACTGTGGAGAGAGCCATTTGCCACTACTTTTACACAATGTAAACACAGGAATCCACGCAGGATTCCCTGTGTTTACATTGTAATGCGTTTAATGTCACCATTTACGACTTTATCGATGAAAGTGCGCTGCGCTTGCACTGTACATGGGCATGTTACATAGTGAGTGAGAGAGATAGTTTGGACACTACAGTGGATCCAAGAAATATTCCTTCTCTCTCTCTCTCTCTCTCTCTCTCTCTCTCTCTCTCTCTCTCTCTCTCTCTCTCTCTCTCTCTCTCTCTCTCTCTCTCTCTGGCCATTTGAATGCATGCGTTAGAAAAGGATAGAAAGAGGGGCGAATACCACATGACTGCCCCTAATATGTCCTTTTCTAACACACGTTAAAGAGGGTAGAGAGAGAGAGAGGGACAGATTCCAGGATCTGCCAATGAATTTGGAACGCTCAATGAACTTTTTTCACCGGACGGAAAATCAGACTGGTAGAATGTACCATCTGCATAGCTAATTTTGGCGTCTACCAGCAAGTATGGTAAATTTCACCATAATATGGTAAATACAACGTACATTATGGCTCATTAAGGTAACATGTTGGTACATTTTACCATTATCTGGTGAAATTTGCCATTCTTGATAGCAGTCTCCAAAATCAGCAATGCACTATGCAGATGGTAAATTCTATCAGTCTTTTTTCTGTGCGGATGAAGCCATCACTAAAACCGTCTGTACTAGTATGAAAGGAGGGAAAGCGTATGCCGCTCATCTCCTGTCTAAATAAGTAATTGATAGGAAAGTAAGAAGGGGGAAGGGCGTTACTTTAAAAAAAAAAAATACAAATTTAATGTCCAGTCGAATGGCAGAAAAAATGAATCATAATTATCATTTATAATAGGTAACACAAACTAATCATCTCGATTGATCAGATAGTCACTTCAATTCCATATCGAATGAACATTTTTCTAGTAGCTGTTTTCCTGTGTTCAAAGTGGATTTATTTAGTATCCTCAAGAAGTTTGGGAAATGCGACGGAAGACATTGGCTTGGCTAGATTTCATACTTCACACAGGTCCAATAATAAGTTTTTTCACTTGTGCTCACATACATCATACACTGGTACAGAGATACATTATATTCGTATGTAACTAACTTCCAGGTAAATTTAGATAATTTCCCTTTGTCGGACTCGCAAACTTGTTAGTTCCGCATTAAGGAATATGTTTCCAGTTGATTTACTTTCGTTTTTCAGCCTGGTCTGCGGTCGTTCGCAGTTCTAAGGCAGATGCTATCTATCTGCGTGAAAACGTGCAAAATAAAATTAGCTCTGCGTTTAGCTTGAAGTAAGAGCGTTTATACGTTTAAGCATACGCTCGTTAGAGTTGAACATTAAAGCGCGAAATTCAAATACATCTCCACAACCGCGTGTTGAATGCCGTAAGATGTTTTCCTCGCCTCGCCACTCTTCTCTTCTTACCATTCTTTGGGGGGGGGGGGGGGGGGGTGTTGGAAAATTTTACTGTTCTTTTAGCAAACAGTGCCAGCAGTTAAAACCTTATTCATTCTATCATTCAAATTTTTTGACTTCGTAGGCCATTTTCTTCAGAAACTATGGCCTTTGCTAAGCTGACTAAAATAAATCCGACTGTCTTTGTAAATCGCTTGTCAAGATTGCTATAATGATGACTCGTGAAGTTGTTACCCGCAAAAAATTTGATCCACGATTTCGAAGGCAAAGTCATGCAAATAAACACTCGGTTTGTTCAAATTGTATACTGCACCAATGGATTCCACGTTCCTTAAAATATATTTTCACTCCAACTGATGCACTGCTTCACAATCGAATCGATTTTTTTACATAGAGTCAAACGCAGGGAAAAAACATTGTTGGCGAATAGAACGAGCCGCCTCTAAAGTATATGCGTTATACATATGCGCATTGCGCAGTCTCATGCATAAGAAACTACTTAGGGTAGTAACAATAAAGTATAAATACCTTTGCTTATTTATTACAAAGACGCCCGACGCCCGCCCCTCTCTCTCACTTTGAGATCACGAATACGCTTACAAGTAAAGAGCTTTCGGTCATCACTTTCAAATATTTTCCTTTGCTTCTTCAATTTCAACGCTTGTTTGATTCTTGGACGAATCATTGTGAGCAGCTGAAATTTGGTGCTATGCCAAATTAAGTGAAAAATATATAAATTTCCCATCAGAATAAATTGATGTAAAGTATGCATATATATTTTTTTCCAAATTTGACAGCCGCTCATTTGACTGCCATCTTTCAATTTTATCAAACGTATTTATTGAGTTTGTGAGTAGGTTTTGAGACCACTTGAGTTGCACACAGAACTTCTTTCTTAAACTTGTTAAAAACGGTTTTTTTTCGGGTTTTTTTTTTTCGATTGAGCCAATTTTGATCAACTTAGATAAATAATTTCCGGAAATTGCGCCTTGCGCAGTTAGACATATGTTGCAAAAAGCTTTCCATTCGTTCATTTTTGTTGGAAAAGTGCGTTTCCTTAATTATTTTTTTTAATTTAAAGCCAACCTGATGTTTACAATGCGATTTGCACGCGATTTAACAAAGAAATCGACCGTTCACAACGCTGTTGCAAAAGTTTGCAACATAGCTCATTCTGATAATTCTGAAGGCAATTTCTCTCCACTTGTGAGATTTCAAAAGACTCACAGTAATTCTAGAAATAAATTCCTTTTGGCCCTTAGTTAAAGATAATATTCTTTCTCCGAGCAGTTCTTTCTCTTCTTCACTTTCTCGCTCCCCAGAAGCTCAAAAACACGTCAAAGGATTCGAGCTTCATGAACACTCTGTATCTGTATAGCCACTGAGCACTTGTATGCATCACTGCGTTCTTTTTTCACTCTCCTTGAAAGTATCGCATTCGAGAATTGATATCATGAAAGAGACAGTGTCTGGAGAGCGGAGGACTAAAAATATTATTTTCAGGACGCAGCTCTCACTTGATCTACTTTATTTTTCAATGTTAGGTCGACTAAGCTTGACCTACATGATTTGAGCGTGCTTGGGACAGCAAGAAAACGGCCAAATGTGTCTGCGCATAGAACTTTTACAATCGAGAAACTGACCATAAACAGCGCTAAATAGTTAGCAGTTCCTAATCGATGAGGTAATTAATCAGGAGTTCAAGCATAATTATATTTTATTCGTTTTTACACTGTGTACACCGGCAAGTCCTGATTCATTTTTGAAGGTCTCATTCATAGAGACATGAAAGAATGTCTAGGTAACGTACTTTACAGTTGAATTCCAGTCGTCGGAAGTGTCTCATATTATCAGTTTTACAGTCAGAGGAATGCTCGTATTTGTGCTGAAGATTTTATCAGTCTGTTGATTTGTTTACTTTGATTTTTGGTGGTATATCGATTTAGATTTTCAGCCAGAATTCTCGTCTTTATAAATTATTGTTCTAAGAGATATTCTATGGTATTCTATAGTTGTCAGAAACGTTCCAATTTTTGCTTTAGAGTCAGAAAAAGTCCTGGATTTGTGCAGCAGATTTTCATCGGTCCAATTTGTCGTTTTATTTTATTGTTTTGAGAGTCCCAATGGTATATAAGACCTTTTAATGCAATTTCATTGATTTCCGGATGTTTTTTGTGATACATTTTGGCAACGAGTCCATAGATCTTTGCACCCTGCATATAAAAGCGAAAAATTACAAAGGACATTACAAATTCCATTGTACAACATCTGCTTTGCGCAGCCATTATTGCCTCCTTTTTTAAATACAACAACTTATTTAAGGAGTGAATTTTAAAACGTTTCAAAGCGAAGTGCATGTGTTTATATACATTATAATTTTCGTAGCACAATTTCGCAAGTAGGTATACTTACTTTGTAAATGTATAGCGATAGTTATCAAAAAATGAAGAGTCCGGGGTGACAAGCGATAAATGTCACAAAAATCAGAAATTTTCAAGGTCATCTAACGGGATACAAAAGTATAAAATGAACAGATATCTAGAAAGGATCGAATCATTGGGTGTTCGGTAAACACCTTCGTATTCGACCTTTTACATGTCTTTAAATGGACACAATGCAACGTTGTCAAACTGCACGCTACGCCACCGGTCGCGAATATTTTTTTCCCCGCGTCCCGATCCTGAATTTGACTCGCGCGACAAGAATAAAATATATGTAATCGATGCGGTTTGTGTAGCGGGCGATTTAAATTTATTCGCGCACTCTCCCGTTCGTCGCGCGTCGGTGCATGACTTCCTTGATCCTTCGTTGATACTGGAAGTCAGCGTAAGTACCTACCTCAGGAGTAAGAGTGAATGCTGAGGGTTTTGCTGAGCAGTTACGCGTGTTTTGTTTTCGCAAGTGCGCATGCTCGGGTGACTTAACGGATTACATCAGATTACATCTGTCTCAGCTCATGAAAAGTGAATCGTTCTTCAAACAAGGAGGAGAGATAAGAAAACTAGATGTGGATTAAAAAAGAGAAGTCGGTGTTCAATCAACGAGCTATTCGTTTATCTAGAGTGGTATTCTAAAGAAAAAGTCTGCGTATCTCCATGGAGGAGTTTTAGGTCATAGGTTAAGGTGTAATTTCTTCCAATCATTCCCTTGTATTTTAGTGCAACCGAACAGTGGGTCGAAGCATATTCAAGCCTCCATTCGTTGCAATAAATATATGTATACATGTATGTAGTAACACACAATCAGCTGAAATGCCTCAATACTTTTTAATTAATTTTCTTGGATTTTATTCACGAAAAACAATAAGGCAAGAAAATTACAATTTATTACAGATTTAAGAGAACGAACGCTTCGGCCGCAAAACACCAGCCATCTTCAGTGTAAAGTTAAATAAGAAGCATAATAAAAATAAAAATAAAAAACAACGAACTTCACTTTCATTAACATTTTTGTTGATGCTTGTTTTCTTGGGTAATTTTCGAGAATTGAATATTGACTGACTGTCTGATGATGATTTAATGGCTTTGTCTTCACTGCTGGTTTTGGAAATTGACTGTTGGCTATTATTTGTATCTGTAATTGTTTTTGCAACACCTGACAGAGTGCCACTTTCGGAAGATATAAACCTTCCTGATTGGTAGCAAGTTTATGATGCTTCATCCCCATTTTCACTTGATTTGGAGTTACGACTATACGAGAAAGCCTGTGCTTATTGGCGATGGCTTTACTGGCCAGTTTCGCAGTGGCTTTCGTCCCCAAGAGCAAGTTATTTTCTTTATCCTCTTTACAAAATTCAGGTTTCATTTGAACCGGGTCCTTCGGCTAGATCTTCCCATTTTCGTTTCCCTTGATTAGTTTTACAGGAGTGCAGTAATTGTTTGTTGCCTTCCCATTCAGGTGAAGTTTGACAATTTTTTTTGAATTCGCGCGTTTCAGAGCTCTTTTACAACATGAAGTGGGACCTTTTCTCTATCAAAGTCTTTGTCATGAATAGTGAAGCAAGATGTTTTCAGAAAATCATCAAGGAATGAGTCTTTCATCAGATCTGAATATTCTAAAGGCCTCTTACAAGCAGGACATTTGGTGCTACCCCCTTTACAAGAGAGACAGAAGAAGTGCTCGTCACAGTCAACGTATGAGTGTGGGTTCTGAGCTCGCTTTTCACAGATTTGACAAGTTATTATCTTTCTTGAGAACTAATATAGTGCAATGTAGGAATTGAGGCAGGGTAACATTTCGGGCCGTAGAGCTTCGCGTTTAAGTGACTCGATTTGAGATTTGAGGAGACAAATCATAAGAATGAGGTCTTTTTAATTGTAAGCTGCAGAAAAGTTTTAGTTATGGCGGTTTTGGCCAGTATATGGACCTTAGTTTTGGCACTTTCCTCGCTCCAGGGATTTCAGGGAAACGAAAATGGGAAGATCCAGCCGAAGGACCCGGTTCAAATGGAACTTGAATTTTGTAAAGAGGATAAAGAAAATGACTTGCTCTTAGGGGAAAAAGCCACTGCGAAACTGGCCAGTAAAGCCATCGCCATAATAAACACAGGCTTTCTCGTAGTCGCAACTCCAAATCAAAAGAAAATGGGGATGAAGCATCATAAACTTGCTACCAATCAGGAAGATCTCTTCGGAAAGTGGCACTCTGTCAGGTGCTGCAAAAACAATTACAGATACAAATAATAACAAACAGTCAATTTCCAAAACCAGCAGCGAAGACAAAGCCATTGAATCATCACTAGACAGTCAGTCAATAAGGCCGGAACGTTTGTTTTCTTAAATCTGTAATTGGAATTTTCTTGCCTTATCGTTTTTCATAAAGAAAATCCAAGAAAATTAATTAAAAAATATTGAGGCATTTCAGCTTATTATGTATACATATATTATGTATACATGTATATGGGAAAAATGAAAGAAAAATTATATTTTAAATCTAACCTAAAAATCCTTTATGGTGGTTACGCAGGTTTTTCATTAGACTGCCACTCTAGATAAATGTATAGCTCGTTGTGTTCAATGTACTTGCATGCTTTCAAGCCAAAAGACACTTTCATCTATTGAGCCTATTTGGAGGTTATGTTCTCTGGGTCACGGTGGTCGGTGGTCGCTGGTCAGTGGATAGAACGCTCTACCTGTGACGTCACAATAAATGCTTCTATAAGGCAAGAAGTAGTAGTATTAGTAGTAGTGTCAATGTGTTGCAATTTGTTCGAAATCTTGCGCATATCCCGCTCAAATCACGCCGATCAATAAGCTTCGTGGAGTGTGCACGTTCATCGCATCGTAACAACGACCGGTATACCTCGACGGACGGACGTATTGTTACAAATGCACTTAACCGTCGACTTTAATCCTTCGTGAAAAAAAAAAAAAAAAAAAAAAATGAGTCCTGCATTTGCACCCTCCGGACCCTCGGTTAATACACCCGCTTTTCACGACCGGCAAAAGCGACGCGATGCCGCGCCGCGCAGCTGATGGCAACAGATGGGAGTGACACCTTCCTCCCCTCTCACCCCCTTCGTTTATCCTGAACACATACTCACACACACCCACATGTACTGAACATACGCTAGATACCTACCGTGAATCGAGCCTTACATTGCACGACCGCCACGATCCGCGATTTTTTGAGCGAACGGCTAATATAAACGCTGTCCTTTCTCTTTAAGCAAATGTCGCGACGCGATGGAGGCCGTCAGATCAATGAATATCAATGGGTCTGTTGCATACTTTTGTTACAGCGTTATGGAGGATTAATTACTGAGTAAAATCGCGTAAAAATTCTATTGAGAGCATCAAATTGTCTCAAAATTTACTCATAAACTCACAAAATGCATTCAAAGGAAATCTTACGATGGCGATTGAAAGGGCGAATCAACTTGAGGGGTTTTAGGTGACCCCCTAAAAGCCCCCGAATAATATTCGGGGGCTTCGAAACCATCGAATTTGAGCTCTTTGACCTAAAAACCCCCAGTTCTAAAATTTTCCGGAGATTTTACGACAATTCTCGCACCAATTGGTTATTTATGCTTGGGAGCTGTTAGGGGGATTAGGGGCCCAAAAATGATTCTCGGTTGTCGAACGAAAGGTCATCTCGTATTAAGGGATCGAAAGTACCAATTTGACTCAATTTTTAAACTTCTTTCGCTATTAAAGCGGGGATCCCCTACCGAAAAAATGGGTCGATCCCCCAAAACCCCCCAAAAAATAGTCGGGGGGCTTTGAAACCCCAAAATTTGAATTTGTCTTGACAAATTACACAGGCATACCAACTTTCAGTTTTTTATGTTGTATAGCGGCCGAGAAAAACGCCTGGTACGGTAGGTCTGGGACACCCTCTGTATTTTTCAATGTTAGTTAAAAATGGGGCCAACTCCAACATCAAAGAACACATAATAATGACATTGTGGTCTTGACGAGATTCAAGCTAGCGAGTGGTTCATATTTCACGCATTTGACCATGCACACGTAAGCGTTAAACATTGAAGAGAACAAAATTAACTATCCGTCCATTTGAATCAGAGTGAGAGTAAAAAATCCTCGTCAAGTGATCAAGTCGTCCACCTTGTGATCGTCTCGTTTACGCCCTTTACTTCCCCGCACAGGCATCAATGAGACGATGGGGGTGAGGAACGAAGGCTGCCGTCTTGTCTATAACTATACGCATATTTCCTCTTTAACTTAATGTACAATTTTTGAATTTCCCGCCAAATTTCGCAGCACTGGAAGGCACGGAGGAATGCCTTTCAAAGATTTCAAACGAGTAAGAATTTATTTCTGAATTTACGTTACTCGTGCTTCTTGAGGCTGACTATGCATTTTATCTGATCACTTCAAAGTTCTTTTTTTATAAAGCTAGATGTTTCTATTTTATGAAACTCGGGAGTTTTTCAAAGAAAAAACAATCAACTCCAATTTGATTGCAAGGAAATCACCGGCATTTTCAATGATTCCTACATTCCGCAGGGAATTCATAAATTTACTCTGAATGCGTGCATGACCTCCTTTGTCTTTACAGTTGCGAGAATCAATAAAGCAGCTTACAAATCGTCTAATTTTTCCCCCTCTCAGAAAAAGATACGATGAAACGAAAATACAGATAAACCGGACAAAAAATAAAACTTGCATGCGGATTTATCAACAAATAGATGTCCGAGATATAGAGAAAGGAAACATAAAGATAATTGAATGTTACAAAAATAGTAAAGAGATCGAGACGAAAAGAATCTAATTCTGTTGTTATTTCACAAATTGTATTCTTCAAACGTGTCTGCTTCTATAACCTCATCAATTCGCACACATTTAATCAGATTAAAACCGAAACATAGCTTTTAATCTTGTGACTAGATCTTTTTTAGAGGCCTTATTTTTTTAGTCTATAAGTCTGTAGGAAATGACCTTGTCAATAATCAAATCAGACGTGCTCCTGATGTGTCTGCTGAAATACAGCGACACAGATCTACATTCTAAACATACAACTTTCAGGCCATAGAAAACAAAGATTTGTGTGCATAAAAATTGAAACAGGCGAACTGACATAAAAAAAAAATCAGAAATGTAAAATATAGGACGAAATGGTGAAGACGAATGAAGTCAGACGGTCTTGTTTTCTCTCTAATTACATCATGTTAAGGCGGGGAAAAAATAGAAACATACATTATAAACTACGAGAATCATAAATTTTGTAAATTTGGAGAGGACAACTCTGTCCCTGACTGATGACTACTTTCCTTTGAGTGTTCTTGTTGAACAAAATTTTCAAGAGATTTGTTGCATGCTCAAGCCTTATCATCAAGTGGGCGTGTACCGTTAGCTACCCATAATTTGTCACACCGATTTAACAAGTAAAAGTTTGAAACAAACGGGAGGGGAATGATAAAAATAAAAAATAAAGTAAACTGGACTTAACAACAACTTGAGCAGTCCTAATCCAATGCTGCCAAATTTCGAGCAAAAATATCGAAATCTCTCTATGTTAACTGACAATAAGTAAAAATTACGAATTTTAAAGTCAGGACAATTTTTAAAGTTGAATTAATTGAAATGTAACTGGTCTCAAATGAAAACGTTGTTGATCTGCCAATGAGATGACTGAAAAATTAATAATGAGCCTTGTCTTCACAGATATTTCCGAATGAAAGTATTTGTTTTAAGATAAAGATAGCAGCTTAGGTTAAAAATAATATCGAGCTGTTTCTTACTTAGAATTATATTTAGAAGCCTACATTGAACTTTTTGTTAAGTCATTCTTGGCCTGAATGTGTTTTTTTTTCTTCTTCGGATGTAAACTTTAGTTCACTTGTACTTAAAGAGTTTCATGAAATTTAAAAAAAAGGGCAAACAAACATTCATTTCTTTTCCCTCTATGACCCCTCTAGGAATGCAGTCCATTAAATAACCAGCCTAGTTTTACAAAATGCCGATTTTTAGAAAGCCGCAGTTACAACCAAAGATCATATAGACAAAGAACAAGCTTATCTCACGAGTGATAAAGTAAATCTTCAGGGTTTAGTGCTGATTTTAGAGCATAATAGGATTCTTCAGGATAAACAACTTTTGGGGAGTACCCAGTGGCGGCTCGTGAAGTGCGATACATTGATGTCTACTCCATTTAAAACTATAGAAAAGTATCGATCGTTAGGGGGTGCAATTGAACCCCCAAGAAATCGATACTTTTCTATCGTTTTAAATGGAATGGGCATCGATATTTATCGCATTTCACGAGCCGCCTCTATGGGAGTACCTAATTCATTCGCCAAATGCTGTCGTCGGCCTTCTTTGCTGCTCGTAGTGCATGCATGCAGGGTTGATTAGCCCTTCCAACCGCCATCATCTTAGGTTGTCCTTAAAATGCCTTTTGTGGGCTTATAAGTAGATTTTGATATTTTTTAATGCTTGTGAGTTTTACGCAATTTTACATAATAAATGACCCGCCATAATGTTGCAGCCTAAGTTTGCACCAGACCCATTAATCTTCTTTGGCTGAAGCCCCCTTTCAGTTTTGGTTCTAAATTGAGGGAAATGTCCAACAAGCTAAAGCGATAGAGAAGATTTGTGGGACGTTATGTTGAGGCAGCAGAAGAGGCAACCATTATCGAAATCTTTTAAGGATGTTTTTCACGAGGGCTCGGTTTGTTTGCCTTACTTTTTTCAATCTTTTCATAAAAAAAAAATTGTGACAGATACATTTGAAATTGGTTATAAACGAAATGCATTTAGTTTTAAAGTGACTATCTGGACACAAAAATCGACATAACTAGTTCTTCTGAAAGTATTTGTGTACGATAAAGAAACTGTCACATAAACTTTTCTCTCCTGGATAATTTTATTAGAATTCTGTGCCCAGATAGCCACTCTAAAACACTTGCACTTTCGTTTAAAACCAATTTCAAATGTATTTGTCACAATTTTTGATTTAAGGTTAAAAAATAGTACGGCAAACAAACCAGATTCAGATTGCCCATGCAGTCACACTTTGAGATAGGACTTTTAAAATGTATGCCCCCCCCCCCCCCCCCCCCATCGCTATATAGCTCGTTGAAATTATGAGACATTGAAAATTATATTTAGCCGACTTGGCAACTAGGCCCGAAATATTATTACAAAAAAAAAAAAAAAACCAAAAAGTGCTCTGCTTTTGTCCGAAGCAAACGCTGCCGCGTCGCTGCTGTTCTTGGAGCATGACTTATGGGCTGTTGGAAATGTCCGCATGGACTCAGGTTGTTGTGAATATAAGAGAGTCGGATGGATAGATGGATGTGAATGTTTGTGTGTGTGTGTGAGTGAGATAGCTAGTGTGTGTGTATTTCTTTTCTCACCGTGATATCATGATTATTCAAGAACTGTCCGAGTTCCTCGACCACCATTCGCATTGCATAATGCATAATAATTCCAGCACTGTGGCCACCTCGCGCGTCGCCGTCGGTCGCATGGGACTGGACTGGGCTGGCTGGGCCACTCTGCGCAAGCGTGGTCAGCGATCGACCTAAAGGAACCGTCCGCGCATGCGCCTTGGAGCCCTGGTCCCGATACGACACACAGTAGGTCAATTTCAAGGTAAGATAAACCGTTACAGGAATAGAAGTAGATAGAAATAAGTTCCTACAGCAAATGATTACTTCCCGAGAGGTGATGCTAACCACACGGAAAAAAAGATTAGTGAAAATAACCATACGGATACCTGATTTTGGCACCTGCTAGATGTTATGGTAAACTTGACCAGAAGTATGGTACATTTACCGATACTTTGAGTGAATTCGGCATGCAATCAGGTAACATCACCTAGTACCTAGTCAAAATATAGTATACCTCTGGTTAACGTTACCATAACATCTAGCAGGTGCCAAAATCAGGTATCCGTATGGTTATTTTCACCGTAGTTTTTTTTCCGTGCAACAGGCAGGATCAGGGGCCACATTTTGTTTGCGAGCTACAGCGATAGAGGGGTCTATACATGTTATAAAGTCCTACCTAAAAAATAACATAAAAAAAAATAACAAAATAACAAAGGTTAAAAAAATATGAGGCAAACAAACCGAGCCTACGTTAAAAACGTCCTTAAGAGATTTCCATCATACCTACATGTGAAATTTCAATATTACGCCCTACAAATCCTCTCTATCGCTATACCTCGTTGTTTGCCTCAAACCGGTCCTCTTGACTGGTGGATTTTGAGGTTTCATGCGTGGTCCTCAACATTCACCAGTCGAGAGAACTGTTTGTGCCGAACAAAATTTGGCCCCCATATACTTTCAAGCCCAATGCAACGTTCGACAAGGGCAATGACTGCAATGAGTCTGTTGGGTACTGTCTGTTGGGTACATCAATACTTGATTCTTACGTAAAAATCGGCCAAAATAACAATGCGCATACATTGAAAATGTTCAAAAACCACTCATTGTAACTCAGGGAATCACTTCAATTTCAAACTTAACCTAACCACGGACCCTTATTGAGGGTCAAGGGATCAATTTATTCGTTTATTTAAAGGATCCGTTCCAGTGGCGTAGCGTGCAATGTGGCAACGTTGCTGTTTGTTCATTTAAGCCCATGCAAAAGATCGAACCATTGGGTGTTCGGTGAACACACCTTCGTATTCGACCTTCTACATGTCTTTAAATGGACACTATGCAACGTTTTCAAATTGCACGCTACGTACGCCACTGATTCGTTCATGGGTCAATCTATTTCAATAAAAAGCGCACTATTTAAAATTGACCAATCGCAGCTTCCTTTTGCGACTGTGTCTTGGATTTGGACCGTATAGTCACGTGCCCGTTTGTTCGACGAAAAGAAACAGAAGCATGTCGACGCTGCATGGTGAAAAATATACGCATTTTCCATAAGACTTAATGTAAAATGTGTGTATTTTTTGCTAAATCTGATAGCACTGGAGAATAAGGATAGTCAGGACTCAGGAGACTCGAGAAAATTGATTTGCATGCATGAAAAAATGCAATTTCACTGCCACAGCACTTATCTATAAGAATAAAGAATTTTTCATTCGAGTTTTTAATTCACGTAAAATTAAAGATTAATTAAGCTCTATATAATAATAACGCTCGTGGAATTCCAACCCCGCGGATTTCGTAATGAAATCCCGGTTCAACGGGTTCCCTTTTTTACGACATACGTCTTCTACTTTGTGGACATAAAAGAGTAGGCTGAGGTGAAATAGTTAAGAGGGGTGCCGGGTGGGATGAGGGAGAATGACGCGAGGGAGAAATGTAAGAGATACTGCGCTGATCAAATTCTTCGGAAATTCAATTTTTTCACGCAACCACCTAATTCAATCAACAAGCCGCAATACATTTATCTAGAGTAGCAGTCTAATGGGTAACCTGAGTAACCACTATGGAGGATTTTTAGGTTAGGTTAAAAGTAGGTACATTTTTGCCCATATAATACGTCCATATATTTTGGTGCCGGTGCACTGTGGATCGGAACATGCTTTGATCCACAGTGCTTAATAAATGAAAATATGCACGAAATAAATTCCTAGTTAATGTAATATGGAATCAATAAAAATTAGGTACTTCACACTTTTTTTTTTTTTTTTTTTTTTTTTTTTTTTTTTTTTTTTTTTTTTTTTTTTAAATTAGATGACTATAGTCAATCAGGCAACATTTGCTCTAAATTTGCTTCACTATAGACTCTTGGCTTTTTCATCTCTCTTTTTTAAAACTTCATTAATTTCGTCCTTTGAGCCGTCTCACCATCTCGAGATTGGATTGAAACAGGTGCGCCGATAATTGGTAAATTTCGTAACACGCCTCGATCAGCCAGATCAGCCTGTTCGTGCTCTGTGATCTGATCGGCATTCGCTCTGTGAAAGAATAAAAACATCGATAGCGGCCAATTGACTGAATTCAAGGGAAATATGAATACTGAATATCAATACCTATCAATGATGTTGGCAATGATTTGGACGACTAAAAACTTAACTGACCCAACAATCTCATGAACCTCGCCAAAACTGAATAAGGCAAATAGTCGAACTATAAGGAGAGTAAAGTTCATCATTTCAGTTTTGCAACCAAGTTCTGCCAAAATACACAATTATAGAGTTCGAAGCATGCGCTGTCATTAATCATATTTTGTAATTTTTTTACCATCACAATGTGTATACATATGTATATGTACATATTTGCTCAGTATTAATAATATAAGCTCCCATTATTTAAATATTTATGTCACGTTGGGGCAAAGTTGAAGCAATTAAATTCGAAATAATTAGAATGAACTTAATCAAACTGCCCTGAGTTAAAGGTTCCTTAATATAGTGAATCGAACCCAGGGTGGCCAAATTGTGCGAAGTTTTTCGCATAGATATTGCATCGAAGAATGTTGGAAATAAAAAAGTTTCAAAGACCATCTGGCAATCCAGCCTTTGCTCTCGTTACGCTAAGCCAAGGACATTTTAGCTAAATCAGCCCAAAAAATGTATCATGAGTGTAAATCATATTTCCTTAATATGACAAACAATCTCTTTTCAAGGACATGGATTAGCTGCTGGGATCAAACATCAATTATAAAATGCGATCGTATGTATGAAACTGAAATGTAAAGGTTTGAAAATAACGCAGGATCACATCAATATAAATCTGGACAATGAATAATGATTCAATTTCCATCTACTCTACTTTAAAGCCAGTTTGGGCAAGATCTGCTGTCATTCATTTTTTGAGTGGCATAAGATTTGGAGCAATTTCTTGACATTCCGTACCAAAGTTTTAATGACTAAGTTATTAATATTTATTGAGACTCCTTATTTCATTCCATACGAAAAACGGAAAACGAAACACAAAATACGTTCGAGTAAATGAGAAAAAGAAAAATCATGTTATTGCTTCATATTTTACTACGGATCAGGTCCGATGTTAACGATTTAAATCACTATTTTCTCGAACGCTATAATTTGACCTTGTTTTTAAAAATGGGAGCAAATCAAATTAAAGCGTCATCAGTTTTCCGGCCAAAATTTTTTTTGAAAGCAAATAAAATGTGCTGAAATTACTCGAATAAAATTTCAAGTCAATGATGTTTCATAAGGTAGATATTTTCTCACATGCTAATTTAAGTTCAGCATATTACATTGCACTGTACTTTATGTTTTAAAGTTGGAAGCTTTATATATGTATGTGAACGGCTTAGTGCAGAAGGGAACTGATAATAGAGAGAATATCCATAACAGTTCGGTAGCTGCTCCTGCAATCTTGCAACTGTGCTTTTAAAACCTATGCTAAAAATTTATTCTTGGAGAGGCAGATTAAAACCCCTTTCTTGCTAAGAATCGATTTTTTTACTTTGGTTTATACGTAGAAACAAGCAGATAGTTCTGACACTACAGTGTCAGAGAAGGCGCACCTTGAGCAAATTTGGTCCTCATGAGTCAAATTCCATTTCCACCATCTCAAAAATAACGTGTCCCGCAAAAAACCGGGTCCGAACCTGGATGCGGCGAGTGGGTAGGGGTTAGGACCACTACATACGATCTTATATGGGACAAACCCTTCGAATATTCCACCACCTCAGAAAAAATTGTCTAGCAAAAGTGAGGGTCCGAACCTGTGTGCGGCGAGTGGGGGGGGGGGGGTGTAGAACCCCTACAGACAATCTTAGAACAATCCCTTCGAATTTTCCAATATCTAAAAAAATTGTCCAGCAAAAGTTAGGGTCCGAACCTGTGTGCGGCGAGTGGAGGAGGGGGGGAGAACCATTACGGACAATCTTAGGACAATCCCTTCGAATTTTCTAACAACTCAAAAAATTGTCCAGCAAAAGTTTGGGTCCGAACCTGTGTGCGGCGAGTGGGGGGGGGGGTGTAGAACCACTACGGACAATCTTAGAACAATCCCTCCGAATTTTCCACCATCTCAAAAAAAATTGTCCAGCAAAAGTTAAGGTCCGAACCTGTGCACGGCGAGTGGGGGGGGGGGGGGGGGGTAGAACCACTTCGGACAATCTTAGAACAATCCCTTGGATTCTCAAAAAATCATCTCAAAAAAATTGTCCGGCAAAAGTTTGGGTCCGAACCGGTTGTGGCGATTGGGGGGGGGGAGGTTAGGACCACTACGGACAATCTTAAACCATCCCCTCAGATTTTCCACCATATCTAGCAAAAGTTCGGGTCTGAACCGTGTGCGTCGTGTGGTGGGGGGGGGGCGGTGGGACCACTACGGAGAATCATAGAACAAATCCTTCGAATTTCCTACTGCACATCACTAAACGCACGTAATAAACAATCAAATACTCATGAAACAATTTTAAACCCCCTTTAGTAAAAAGGTAGTCAACGATATAGTATGTCCCGCAAAATAGGGACATGAAAAAGTGATCGGTAGTAAGAAGAAATCGGACCACCAAGAATCGATTATTTTTCATGATGTGTTAGAGTAGAGAAAAACAATGTTGCCATATTCCATTAGCTGGCACCGTTCTTTGGTTGCCCGGTAAAAAATTTGAACGTGAAGTGTGATGCCAAGTAAAACAAAGGACGCCATGGCAAAACGTAAGAAAAGATGAAGAAGTTACAGTGAGTCAAAAGACATCTTTCCTAAATGTCCCCATGACGTCCCACGACTGGTGACAAAGCATTTGATCCGCGCACAATGGCCGAAATACGTTAATCAAATCTCGAAATGATAAAAAATAAACTGTAGGGAATACCCTACGAACACTTTCTCACATCACTTTTATCTGAGGGAGGCCCCCAGACCCCCCCCCACCACTAAAGAATTCTGGAGGAGACCCCCAAACCCCCCTAAAGAATTCTGGGGGAGACCCCCAGACCCCCTTTAGAATACTAGGAGAGACCCCCAAACCCCCCTTTAAAATGCTGGGGATACCTCCAGAACCCCCTTTAGAATTCTGGGGGAGATCCCCAAACCCCCCTCAAATTTCAAATATTTTCACCTCCGGACATAATTTTTCTGCCTTCAATCCGAAGATTTTGAAATTTTTGTAGAGAAGCTGTAGGAATAGTTGCCTATTTTGTTACTTGAAGGCTAATTGAGAGCCTTAATCTGATGTTGCTTATAACAGGGTTTAGAGTAGGTAATTGAAGATTCCAATAAGTTTTTATTCTTTGAGCTGCATTCATTATATTTGCTCTTTGTTCTATTTTTGGGAGTTTCTTTTTCCCTTAGTTTTTATAGGAGGTCGAAATGTACTGATTCTTGCATTTCCTCCATTGAGTACTATGTTTGGTTTCTTCTTTCAAACTGTGGATCTTCGAAATAATTTTTTTTTTTAATAGATTAACCCCCCTCCAAAGATGTACTTAAGTCGTAGATTGTGCAAACAAAATTTCAACAAAATTTATTCAGCCATTTTTGATTGACTTTTTTTTATAAGATTAATTTTCCTCGAATATTCTATTTTTTGGTGTAATGAAACCTATATTGCTTTTAAACAGCTTTAGACTTTAAAGTTGAATATTGTAGTAAAAATTTGAAAAGAAATTTCTGCCTAGGCTGGTTGCAAACGTTTTGATGCAATTTCATCGAACTTAATTGAGTCATACTTGAATTACTTATTGCAAATATAGTTTTTTAAAAAGGCTTACCCTTAAGTTTCAAACAATGGGGCTTGCAATTAAAAACCTCCCCTTTTCCCTTTTCCCTAGCAAAAAGATGAATATGGGGTTTTTAAGAAGATTATTTTCACATTTTAAATGGGGAAAATTTTTAGATTGAAGAGCCGCCATGGGGGGTTCAAAAAATTTTTCTTTATTTTCTAAAAATTCCCCTCAAAGGTTTTTTAATTTTTATGAGGACTTTTTCCAAAAATGTTTTGGAAAAAAGGAGTTTTATGTTTTTTTAAACTTTGTTTGTGAACATTTTTGGAAAACACCATTTAATTTTTATTTATCCAATTTTTTTAAAAAATTTAATTTCTTCACTTTCAATTTTTTTTTTTTTTTGGTTCAAAAATAAAATTTTGGTTTTTAAACCTTTAAGGGTTTTTATATTAAATTTAAGGGCTTAAATTTCTTTTGTTTTAAACCCTTGTAATTTTATTTTTCCAATTTTTGCAAAATCCATTGGGACCAAACCCCCCAAAATAAACCCAAATTTTTAAAGTTTTAAAAAGGGTTTTTAATTTTCAAACCCCATATTTTTTTCTCAAACGACCTATATTCCCCTTAAAAGGTCTAAGGTTTTATGGGACGAAGGAAAATGTTTTTGTAAAATTTGTTTTGTGATTTTTAAAAAGTTTTCATTTTTTAAAATTTAAACCCCATTAATTTATTGACTCCAAGTTTTTAAAATTAATTTTCACTTTTTTCCTTTTTTGGTCAAAAAAACCCCATTTTGATTTTTTAAACTTTTAAAGGGGTTTTAAAATTGTAACTTAAGGGTTTTTTTTGTAAACCAATTTTAGATTTTTTGCCAATTTTTCAAAATTATTGGAAACCCAAAACCCGAATATCCCAAATAATAAGGGTTTTTTTTTATTTGCTTATATTCCCAAATTTTTTTCTCAATCGCACCTATATTACCTCTTGAAAAGGTTTTAAACGGTTGTTTTGGTGACAAGAGAGGAAAATATTTAAATTTTTGATAGTAGATTGTGTGTAAAAAGTTTTATAAAATTCATAGCCATTATTGATTGACTCCAAGTTTTAAGAATTAAATTTTTCACGATAATTCCATTTTTGGCTCAAACGCCTTTTTTTGATTTTTTAAACGGGTTTTTGGGTTTAATATTGGAACTATAAGTGGTTTATTTTATAGTAGGCTGAAAATTTGATTTTTTGCTAACTTTCATCAAAATTGATTGAACCAAACCTTTAATTTTTCCCATTTTAATTATTTTTTTCCATTTTCCCCAAAATTTTTTGTAATCCCCATAATTTCCCTAAAAATCTTTTTTCAAAAAAAAAAAGTTTTTTGGGGAATTAAAAAAAAATTCAAAATTTTGGAGCCCTTTTTAAGGGTCCCAAGGTTTTTTAATTATTTCTTAAAGGGGTAAACACCCGGCTCAAGCGGCCCAAATTTTTTTTTTAAACTCTTAAGGAAATTGAAATAGGAATTATAAGGGTTTTTATAGGTTTTGGCTGAAAAAGGAATTTTTTTGCTAAATCAAAATTGATTTGGCCCTTTAAACCAACTTTTTTCCAACCCAAAAAATTTTTTAAAATTTTTCCCCCAATACCCCCTTTTTAAAATTTTTTTAACAAAAAATTTTGGGGAAATTTAAAAAAACAATTCAAAATCTGGTCGGAAAAGGTTAAAAATTTTAGGCATGACGAACCCCCACACACCAACGCCCAATTTTTTTTACAAAAATTTTTTGGTCAAAAGGGTTAAGAAAAAGAAAAAGATGGGGAAAAATTTTTTTTGGGGGAAATTTTTTAAGATAAAAATTTTTGAAAACATGGCGCCTTGGGGGCCAATTTTGCAACAAAAAAAAAGCGCCAAAAAATTTTCCAATTTTTCAATTTCATTTATAGAAAGTAAAAAACAACCAATTTCCCTTAATTTTTCTTTCCCAATCCCCTAAAAGTTTTTTTTTTTATTTGCGTTTAAAAATTTTTTGCTCAAAATTGCGCCCCACCTCAGTTTCAGTAAAAAAAAGATGCGCTGACATAAATTTTTAGAAGAAATTTTATGGTAAAAAAATTTCAGAAAAATGGGCGTTTATTCATTTTCACAAACGCCTAACTTAATTTTACCAAATTGTGGGCCAATTTAATTTTGGTAAAAAAAAATTTTTAAGCCCCTTTTTTTCTTTTCATGCTTTTAAGATGTTTTCCCAAAATGGGGCGTCAAAGGTTTAGCGGATTTCCAAAAATATTTTTAAAGGGAAATTTTATGGTCAAAATTTAGAAAAAAGGAGGTGACAATTTTCAACATAGGAGTAAAAACCCCCAAAAGTAGGGGAATTAAGGGACAAAAGAAATTTCAGGAAGTTCCCTGGGACTTAAATTTAGCGGTAAAAAAAATTAAAGGGAAATTTGATGGAAATATTTTTGGGGGTTAAAGGGAGGGACCCCTTGGAAAACAAAGGGGCAACAGGGCTAATAATAAGAAATCCCTTTTTGGAGTAATTTTGGGTAAAAAATGGAAAATTTGAAGGTATTGGGGGATTTAAGGGAAATGGCAAGAATCGGGGTGTTAAAAGGGTTTTTTCCGTTTTGGTTTTGAACAGTTTAAAAAAATTTAACCCTTTTTTTTTAAAATTTTATTAAATAAAATTTTCATTTACCCACATGCAAAAAAAAAAACATTCAGAACGGCAAATGATTGGTTCTCTTGATCACCTAGAATATATACCGGGAAAATTTGAAATAATCAAAAGTGAGGTTGGAAATTTTGACATAGAATAACTTTAAAAAAACGTCAATCAATGAACATGAAATTACTCCCAACCAACTCAGAATTCAGTCGTGGCTGGGAGAACATTAACTTTTCAAATGAAATTAGCATAAAAAAAACACAGGACACAACCTAAATTTCACGACATCAAAAAAGCTCATTTCGCCATTTGATCACAAGGGGGCGTAGTATACTCTATTGAGTATCAGGGCGATTTCAATAGGCGCACGTTGTGCCAACGGTGCGCCTAAAAACGTTGTTGCCGTATTCCGCGAACTGCCTAGGCGCCACGCAGCGCCATAGCTGTACCGTATTCCCTTGCTGTACATGAAGCCTTGTGGAAAAAATGAGCCCTTCGATGGATTAGATACAGCCCAAGTTGACTAGAGCTGTTTTTTTCGTCAATTATTTCATTCATTACTGCAAGGGGGGAAACCTTGTATATTTGCGTAGTCTTAAACTAAATTTTTCATTTTGCAAATTGTGCTCGGAAGAAAGCTAGGTTGAATTAAACGGGAAGGTACATTAATATGCATGGAAGAAGCGAAACTTAAGAGGCGTGACTTATGAAGCCGTAGCTTTTTTCATCAAACTTCAAACTTCAAACATCAAACAACACCAATGAGGCTCTTGCAAACTTTTGCTGTAGGGGATTGAAGAGTTGATTCTTGCATAAAAACCCGTGAAAATGACGATGAGTACACTTAAAAATCACAAAATTCACTGCACTGAGAACTGGGCTTAATGGCGGAGAGACGCAGGTGTCTTATATTATGGGAGATTCCTATCTAAATTGAGAAGTATCTCTGTGTTTCCGTAGAGAAAATGACATAATAGACAGGAATCTCCCATGATACCTGCGTTGAACCGCCATTACGAACTTGCCGTTATAGCAGTTATGTGAGGTTACTACGGAATTTTAGACTTTCTTAGAATGATTTTTGTGATTTTCGCTGGTTTTTACATCAGATTATTTTATTTATATGCATATAGAAAAAGTTTGCAAGGGCCCCATTAAAACAATAAAAACAAACAAATATAAAGAAAACAAAAAACTATCGTCGCGATAAAAAGAAGAGAAACTTTCAAAATCAGGTGTGCATCTTTAGAAAATTAAGCTTTACAGAGTAAAATGACATTTTTCCGGATAAGCACTCTTTAAATTATGATCGAGAGATCGCCTCTGTGGCTAAATAATAAGGAGCGGCCTTTCCGGCCGTAAAACCTTCCAGAACACCGAGATTGTGGTTCTCAGTTAAGCGAACGTTCACTCACAATGTCAGATTTTCTATTCCGTTTCGATTTAAGATTCTCTGTTTTTTTGAGCTTGAGCAAGGCTGGGTAGATTAGCTTCCTGACTGCGATAAAATTCCTCCGTGCTCTACTACCGTCAATACGAGTGCTTTATCAAACGCTTTAGAGTTTCGCGACTACAGACGTTACAGTCTGTTTTAAAAAATCTATGACTGGGTCAACGCACCAGTATACCAAAGTCATTCGGTGGCGGCTAGTACAATTTGGCAACAAGCAACAATGTTGTGTCTCCATTTGATTCTATGTAAAACAATCGATTCGATATTGAAGCGCTGCTTCACCAACAATCGATTGTTGAGCATAGGTTCAAATGGAAAAACGTTCTTGCAAAATTGACCGAAACGCCTCACTGGTGTCATTTTTAGGTGACGTAGAGGGCTGTACTGGAAATCTCAAATTAAATCTTTGATACCAACAAAATTGTTTTGAAAAATGGACCTCTGGGTATCCTTGTCAGTGAGTTATGGAGCAGCGATTCCGAATCAGGAACAAAATCTCAGGGAGAAATATCCACTGCCGGACTTTCTGAGAAAACTTTTAATTTCAAACAGGCGAGGCAGTGACGTGGCGTGCAATTTGGCAACGTCACAGTTCGTTCATTTAAACCCTTGAATAAGATCGAACTATTGGGTTTTCGGTGCATACCTTCGCATTCGACCTTTTACAAGGGTTTAAAAGGACAAAATACAACGTTCTCAAATCGCACGCGCCACGCCACTGACAGGAAGCTATACACTGCCAAAAGACTGGAAATCCTTTAGAAGAAGAAGCCTACGCAGAGCTGCCGTTTTGCGAATAACTAATGACATCTACTTTTGCGATGAAGTAACTAAATTGTTTGCACTGAGTTGCCATTCTTTCAGACATTTGTTTTTAACACATTCGTTTTTTTCGGGATCATGTTCCATATTAAAGAGAATAAGAGAAGGAGTGCACAAACTGCTTCTGTGGAGTATAATTAATAACTCTTCGCTTTCACCTCTTGCTTGCTTTGGCTTAGTTCAGTGGTCGTCAAATCTCGACATCGTCAGCCATTTGCATGAACAACAAGCTTCGAAAATTTTGGATTCGGATACTCGCCAGTATATGTTTTCTCTTCTTTAAATGTAAATTAGAAAAAAAAAGAAGTCAAGACATAATATTCTACCCATCCATATCAATAGGTATGTAAATTACAAAAA
Source organism: Trialeurodes vaporariorum (assembly GCA_011764245.1). NCBI lineage: Eukaryota > Metazoa > Arthropoda > Insecta > Hemiptera > Aleyrodidae > Trialeurodes > Trialeurodes vaporariorum. The sequence continues at coordinate 56,246,326 of VMOF01000111.1, read as the reverse complement.
TATACGTTGCATGGATGCGACTACAGTATTATTTATTCATACATTCATTGTTTTACTCTTCGTAGTCAATGCTATAAAAGGAGAGCAGTTTCAACTGCATTTTTATAATCCTTAATGTTCCGTAGTTAGATATTATTTTTTTAGAGACAGGAAGCTCGAACGAAGTCCCGACGGATTATTTTGAGAAGCCTTGGAAGAGCTTCATTTTTATCACTTCTCAGAAATGATTCAGGTATAATATTTTTGAAAATCTTATTTGATGCTCACTGCAGGGACTGAAAATACAGTGCATACTGTCACCCTGGATTAGGACAGTTGCTACTGAGTGTCACCCTGAAGCAGGAGGGTGTCAATCTGAACGAAAGTGTCACCCTAAAGTAGAGTAATTTGTTATTCAATAGACTTGTGTGAATAGGTTGCAATTTTTTTCTTTTCATTTTCTTTTTAATTTGTTTGTACATATTTTATTTCGTATCATTTGCGGAGATGGCAAAATATGGGCTCTCAAAAAATGCATTGTTCTAAAATCATGGGGGGGGGGGGGCGCTAAAGTGCTTCGCCCCGGGGGGGTGCCACTAATCCTTACTTCGCCAATGAATGAGTACACCCTAATGAAATAGGTGAATAAACGGTGCTGTATGACATAAATTGCTCATATGCATGACTTTTCATGAATTTTAACATATTATTAGTTGATTAGATGCAACTCTGAATCCGAAACTAGTTCACTTCAAAGAGACATTCTTCTCGCGCAAAAGAATGCAGTCGGTGGAGACTGCGGAGATGTTAAAAACAACATTGACTTTCATACGGCATACAGGGGTTCATGCCCGTATCCAGAGAATCTAGATCATTGCATTTATGTTACAACTCTTTTAAAGTCGATATTGACATAATAAGCAACTGATACATAATATATTACTCAAGAGACTCAACAGTTTCGCGCGAAGGACCCAAGGGAAATAAAAAATAAGTACCTGGATTGCAACTCTCTTCAGTCTATGCTGTCTGCACCTTTGCTTGAATTGCTACTCGTAAAAATTTGCCGCGTGACTGCACTGAAGCACATTATTTAACATAGCATAGTCCATGTAGCAAATGCACCCGCCTTTCAAGGGCTCATAAATAAAGACGAGTTTTTTTTTTTTTTTTTTTTACTTATTCTAAATATATTTTAAAGATCTTGAGTATTATTGATCCCTCGACTGCCTTCAGTTCTCATTCGAAAAATTTTCACCCGCGTTATATACAAAAATTGCACATAACGGTACCTATTCAAAGAAATAAGCTGAATTAACGATGTGCTTCTAATGCAGCTTGGTATTTGAGACTGATATTGACCTTGAAAAGTAACAGCGATGCGATCATTGACTGAGCCTGTTTGACGTTGTCAAATTTAATAGAACTAGGCAAATAATACCGAGACACTATGTCTTGCTGGACCTCCAGCCCTCCTATATACCGTCACTCGAAGCTATCATAGTTTTTTACCATTCAAATGTTTTATCCCATTTGAGATATGATCTGATTCTTTGTGGATACAATCATGCATCTGATAAATTGTTTATATAGCAGACAAAAATTACTTGTATCATTTTTAGGAGACCTTTCAATTACCCCAGCAAGAAATTGCTCAGAAAGCACATGGCTGTTCACTCTACCTTCGTTCAACCTCTTAGAATCATTATTGTTCGCCTTGAATAATGGGATAGATCTCTCCATCTATCGTAAAAACCAAAGAAATCCTTACATAAAAAATAAAATGGTGAGACTAAAAATATCTGAACAAAATGTATCCTTTGCTGTAATAAATTGTTTTATTAACTGCCTCTTAACATCAGGAAAAGCTTCTCAGCGGGTGATGTCTCACGTCTTATTACTTTTCAACCAATTCCTTTTAATCTATTAAATAATTTTTTTTTGTTTTGTTTTGTTCATTGTAATAGTTTCTGGCCGTCACGTCGGTTCTTCTTCTTTTCTTTTCTCATTCAATATATTAGTTTTGAACCTGTAATATAGCGTTCTGTAAGGGCTCTATGCATTAAATTGAAAAATAAAATAAATAAAAAATAAACTATATATATGTTACAGGACAAACCCGATTTTAGGCCAAACTAGTTTAGCCTAGGCCGAACTGTGTTTTTGAAGGAGATTTAGTTTGGCCTGGAGAATTTTAGGCCAAACTAGTTTGTCCTAGGCCCAACAGGTTTGGCCTGGAGAATTTCAGGCCGAACTAGTTTGTCCTGCACATCATCAGTTTGGCCTGAACATTTTTAGGCCAAACTAGTTTGGCCTCCACATACTCAGTTTAGCCTAAATAATTTAAGGCCGAACTAGTTGGGTCTAGGACAAACTGTTTCACCCTGAAAATCGTTGGGCTAGACCAATTGGATTATATTTTGCTTCTGCAGATGAATAAACTAGGCGAATAATTGAACTGGTTACGAAGGGAAAACTGTATTTGAGAAAAATTTTTAAAATTTAAGTTAAAATAAGTTAAAAACAGTAAAAATGAACGAAAAAAGCTAATTACACATGATTTGAAGGTTCTGGGTTCGATTCCGATTCCAACGCCGAGTTTTTTTCATATTCATTTTTCCTTTAATGCCATACACTGAGAGAAATCACTTCTTTAAAAACAAGGAAACACGTTTACTTGTGATCGTTTACTTGTGACAAATTTCCTTGCGAGAAGTAAAAATTGATTGCATGAAGGAGCATCACTGTCACAACAAGGAATATTTTACCTGTAGCAGCACTCAGCAGACATTTTCCTTGGGTCACAGTAATTTCCCCTTAGTCAACATTTCACTGTGCAGTTTCTTTTACATAAATTAAATACAACTTGGAAAAAATAATTCTCTCATTGTCAGTGTAAGAACATGCGAACTTTATGTGAAAGCACTTTGTCCTAGTCCCAACTAGTTTGTCCTGCGCCGTCACTTCCGGCTAAACTAGTTTGTCCTGCACATAATCAGTTTGGCCTAAACATTTTCAGGCCGAACTAGTTCGGCCTGCTCGTTATCAGTTTGGCCTGGAGAATTTTAGGCCACACTAGTTTGTCCTAGGCCCAACAGGTTTGGCCTGGAGGATTTCAGGCCAAACTAGTTTGTCCTAGGCAAAACTAGTTTTGCCTGTTCCGTTCAGGCCAAACCGGTTTGGCCTAGGCTGAACTAGTTTGGCCTAAAATCGGGTTTGTCCTGTAACATATATACGAAAAAGAAATTGAGTTAATTTAACAATTCTAAAATGTTAAGAATCGCGTTACCGCAAATGCTAATTTAACAAAACTGAATGCTAAATTAACAGAACAGTATACATGAACTACCAGCTCGAACTGTTGTATCAACACAAATTGTGAGTATCATCTACCAACATGTTAGTTTAACATTCTTTTTGACCGTTTATCAAAACCACTACGTTAATTTATCACTCCATTTTGTTCACTTAACATAAGCATTTTGTGGTCACGATTTTTAACATTCAAATTGTTATACTGCGTTACACTGTCTAATTTATTTCATTGTGTGTTTCTAACCGTATTTTTTCGATGCATCGAGCTTCTTTATTCCAATAAGAAATCAACAGAACTTGAAATATAGTTAAACCTTCAAAGTTTGAAGCTATATTTTGAACTATCACTCGTCTAACAAAACGCATACCTACAAGAGACGAGTTATTGGAAAAAAATGGGGAGAAAAACAAAAATAGTCACCAAGTCAAAATTTAATTGAATGAGGACTTGAATGTGATTAAGTCACTTACTTGAGGAGTGCGCCCTTTGCAACGAAGCTCGTAATTTCTTTTTCTTATACATTTTTATCAAGCTTGAAGGTCCAAAGATTTATTCAGTCAAAATTAATTGTAAAAAATTGCTCCTCTATTAAATGAGGTCAAAGTTCACATAGCATTAAAAATTAAATGTTTAAACAAAAAACATTCATCTTATGAGCTGTCAAATGATTGATATGCTGCTCTACCTTGTTCCTGGGAGCCTATCAAACTGCCCCAGACAGTTTTATAGACTGTCAAGAGCTTCACAAAATTCACGAGGGTTAAACACTGTTACAAATTGGCGTCAATCTAGTTTCAACGAGTTGATGTAAATCAAAATAAATTATTTAACTATATATATTTGGTACGTTTTGCAACACTGGTGCGTAATACGCGGCTAAAAGGAGCATCATTTTCGGAGATAAATTACCATGATACGCGAGCAGCTTTGATTTATGCTCGAATCTCTTAAGAGCGAAAAGTTGGGCAGAGACTCTTAACTTGATCTTCCATTGGTTTCGAAGTCCACGCGAATCTAATAAAATCTCAAAAATAAAATAAAAACTCGTCCTATAATTTACTACCTGTTCATCATAAAGCGATCAAAAAGATTATGCTATCATCTTATTTTTTTATTTTTTTTTTATTTCTTTGCAGAATCCATATCGCCGCTCCTCCAAGTCAGCAGAACAGACAGCTGAATGTACGCGCGTGTATAGGTATGTAATACTTACTGCAGTGGGGCTACAAAACTTGAGCAAAATTAAAATACCGGGCCACGCGAGACTCTGAATGGCCTTGAAAACGAATTTTGACTTTTTGCCGACACTTAATGCTAAACTAACTACACCATTACTTTCGCAATAACATTTTTACCGCTCGCAATCATTTGACGGATTGTCCACCTGCACGAAGAAAAAGCTTTGGGTAGGGGAACCAAAGTCTGCAGTGATTATATAGTTGCTGAGGCGTCTTTGGGCAGGGGGACTAAAATCTTTGGACAAAGCAACCAAAGTCTTTGGAAGTTGGTTTCCCTCGCCCAAAGACTTTGGTTGCTCTGTCCAAACATTTTAGTCCCCCTGCCCAAAGACGCCTCAGCAACTATAATTCTGCCCAAAGCTTTTTCTCAGTGTGGTGATGACGCGCGACAGTTCTGACGTTATATTATTTTTGAAATAAAAAGCAATGCTGGTAATTTTTGCATGGGCGTCATTTGGGAGGGGATGAATCCCCCCCCCTTAAGGATTTTAATCAATAACAGTCAAATTTATGTCTCGAATAGTCCCGATTATATCGATACTTTTGACAAAAAGAAGGAAACACGCTTTACCCCGCCTTGAACTTTTTATTTTCTCTCTTTTTTTTTTTTTTCAATGGTCGGATCAGACCCCTTGCCTCCCTCCAAGAAAACTTTGAAATTACGCCCCTGAATTTACGTCACTGTATAGTGCCAGAGTTTGGCTTTTGCCGGACTGTATTGAGATTTCAAAAATAATTTATGGTAATTTCAAGTAAATTAATTTCTAGCATATGTCCCCGGACCATATCCCACAGTGCCCTATTACTGGGACAGTCATGGATGTTGTATTCGCCTTGTTGCATGTTGGTGGGCGGCGTGGTCCATCAATGGTACGTCCAGTATTTTGCTATAGACAGGCTTCAAAATGCGAGGGACATTAGACTGTTAGGAAATGAGACAGGGCTCAGTGTGATAGTGCTCAACAGCGCTCGTTGGGCTGGTTGCCTCTCATTGGTGGATCCAGCAATCTGGCAACATCAACAGAGTATTCTTCCCATTTTATTGCATGAGAAATAATCGATTAATCACAAGGCTATAACCCCTTCAAGAATTGATTGCTGGTCATACATTCAAACAGGAAGAATGCGCAGTTGCCAGATGGCTGAACCCGCCGATGTTGCCTCTTACTGTAAGACTAATCAAAATCATTTGAGTGACATTTACGTATTATAAAGAAGCCGTCTCTATTTTCTTAGCCGGCTATGGGGATGTGCCGTAAGTTTTATTCCAAATTCATAGGCAAATATTCTCAGGTGCAGAGTGAAACTCTCGGGACAACACCGCAGCGCTATCTACAATAACGATAGAAATAATATTGGTATTAATAGCAATAAGCGAGCGTTTTAGTTAGTATTCCCGGTTTTTGGAATTTCGGGGTAAATGACGACTAATACCCTCCAAAAGAAACTTAATTCAAACAGCAATCGCATTAAATGCCAGCAAGACGGAGTGAGGATATTATACTTTGATGATTAATAGAACACACCGAGATTCGACGCGATTTCCAGAGGGCGGGCTCAGAGAACGCCAAGTGTGCCATTTCCTATAAACCAACACTATAATTAAATGAGGATTTCTTCGGGAGAGCACACTGACTTTCTATAAGCCCCTCTTTTGGAGAATAAGTCAATTTAAGATGACGGTCGAACAAATGAATTGGTTGCTCATCCGAAGAGAGCAGAGAAATAAAAAAAAAAAAAAAAAACACCGGTGCTGCCGATATGCGTTTATTTAATACTGCGTTCTAAAGTACATCAATGATTCATGGATTGTTGAAGAAAAGATTACTGATTCAAGTCTTTGTTATAATTTCCGAAATATATACAACATTTACTTCTACTGGTTGAATCACCGATGTAGAACATTGTTGAATGCCCTTGAATAAATACGGAAACCGGCATCACTGGAAGAGCTAAAGATGAGAACGAGTGGGAATATTAGCAGAGAAATAGGACATTGCGGATTGGATTGCGGTAATGAAAAGAGAGAATAGTGGAACACGGAAAGTGTTCGAACGGGGAACCACGAAGCAGTAAAGATGTCAACGGATGAGTCGACTAAATTTAAGCTACTTTGGCGCATGCATCGCGATAATTTTAAGGAAAATACTGTTTGTCCTGCCTCCAATTTTCAAGGTTGACTCATAAGGAAACAATAAGGTCTACGGAAACCCGTTCAAAGCCTTTGATCAATGAGGACATCAGTGAACTTGCAAGGCACTATGCCCAATTCTTAGTAAATATCGGACTATGATGGTCTAAGATCGTCAAAAAGTTACCAAAAACCATTTCACATCAATTTATCATTTATAAACTTTCAAGACCAATTTTAATCGCCGAAAACACTTTAAACAAGTAACTCTAACCTAGAAATAGTACTGGAAAGTTTTCAATTAAGCTTACAAATTCAAAAACGATGATAATTGATGACTTTTCTTCATTGATTTGTGGCCACTTTTCTTCGATGTTAGACCAGTGGATTGGCTCTACCTATAGTTCATCAGTCCATCAAATTACCGAAATGTTTTTTCACTGCTTGTTCTCGTAGGTCCAAGATTCGAATCGCAAGCAGTAAAATCTTTCTTTCGAACTCGTTCAAACGTCAAATCAGTGGACACATATATAGCGCTCTACTTATATGGTTATTGGCTGCAATCATCAGTTTGAAGCATGAGTATTATTATTATTTTTTTTTTTTTTTTTTTTTTTTTTTTTTTTTTTTTTTTTTTTTTACGTCAAGTGCACGTGCTACAAGTTTGCGTTAACTTTCAAAGTTTTATTTTCAAGATCAGATTATTCTTGCTAGTTAAAATAATTTGATAACACCTTCAACCTTTATTCTCATTTCATTAGGTTTCTTCCTTTGCTGTGTACAACTGTGGCAGGTCATTGAGTTTTGGGATAAAAGAACGACGACTGATCATAGCCGTAGCCATAGGAAATTGTATTTCTCTCTCTTAGCCCGTTTAAACGCATTTGTTAGATAAAGGTGGATATAGGGACTGTCACGTGACTCGAGCCCTTGTTTCTATCCTTATCTAACACATGCGTTTAAAGGGGCTAAGAGAGAGAAAGACAATATCCTGGCTACGGCTATGCAACTGATCTGATCAATGTTGCCAGATTTTCATATATAAATTATGAAATTTTAATTTCAGTCAAATAAAGGGAAAATCGGATAATAATCCAAAAATGGCAACACTGGATCTAATCCTGGCTGCTGGAAAAGAACGTTGCTACTAGGAGTACATAGCTTTGGTTTGAACCATGTTGGTTTTTTATACCATTCGCTAAGCAATTACTATTCGATCCTCTTAAACTCGACGTCATAAAATAGAGCTGTTTGTCGAGTGACAATAATAGATTCTACCATGATACAGTCGTAAAATGGAAAAGGCTGTGGAGTATTATTTTATTTTTTCTACAACTGTCATTTAGAGAAATGCTGTTTGGTCGGGAAATCTTGATCCATTATACTAAGATTTTTCCTGACGCCCCGTCGAAAATAAGAATATATTATTCACGATGTGCACTGGGAGAATTATTTTTTTAATCTAAGGTGAATTTCGTTTGTGTTAAAGGATAATCCGTTAACCCAAGGAAAATGTCTGCTGCTACAAGTAAAAGATTCCTTGGTGTGACAGTGATTCTCCTTTATGACCTTCGAGCAACAGAACTTTACTTCGCGGAGGAAAACTGTCACAAGTAAACGTGTTTCCTTTGCTTTTAAAGAAGTGATTTCTCTGTGTGTGTATACTTTTATCGCTTATAATATTAATTGATACAAAGCTTTGGAACCAGTCGCCAGTACGCAATTGAGCAACGTTGCGGTCGTCCATTTAAACTCATGAAAAATATCGAAATATTAGGTGTTCGGTGAACACCTACGCAGTACAAATTCGACCTTTTTACATGGGTTTTTTACATGGGTTTAAATGGACACATTAAAACTTGCCAAATTCCACGCTACTCCACTCTTCGGAACGTGTATGCGTAAGAAGGCCTGAAAAAAGTGGTATATTTTGCAAATGAAGGATGACAAGTGCCATTCGTAAAATTTTTAAATTAAGGAGAGAGGGGAAAAAACTGTTGAAAACTCCAATGAGTAGGTACGCCAGTTCGTTCAATGCTGTACGTTCAACATTTTAATGATCATTTATAGATTTCGTCCAAAAACTTTTAAAACGTTAATTCAAACGAGATGATGTCCTTAAAAGAATACAAGTCCGATGTAAAAATTTGACTTGAATAGCTTTGGTCCTAAAAGTAATTTACATTGTACCATTTGGTCTATAGAGATCAAACTTTTGAAATTTTGAAAAATTTCGCTTCAAAAGGAATATATAGTATAGTT